>LKNJ01002037.1:144783-247056 GCA_002120245.1 Maccullochella peelii
CCCCCCCCCCCTTTTACATGATAATTTTATCAAGGCTCATAATGAAGTCATGATAAACTAGCGTTAATGATTCTCCCTTGGAGGAATCGAGTTTCATTATAGAACATCCATCTTTGTTCTCTGTCTAATAATACCTCAGAGCGTCCTCACTGACCTTACCTTGACAGCCTCCCATGATACATCAGCAATCCATTTGTAGTTCAGGAGCTTTGAAATGTGTTTTGATACAGTTGTTTTTCAGGGGTCAAAGCATTGGAAATAGACTCACTGACTTCATCGGATTTAATTGAATTTGTTTGGCATGATGAAACCAAAAAAATAGAAGCAATAATGAAATAACTTTCTCGCTAAATTTTGGTTTTCTGCCCTTCCTCCATTCTGAGGTCAGACATTAGAAAAACAGCAGCAGGCCTGCAGCTGGAGGTGATTCATTGTCTCGCTGAAGGATGCTTTTAGCAGGACGGACGCTCACAAACACAACTGCTTTCACACATATAATGTACCTGAAGTGTAGTCTCTTTAAAAGCTACAGTACATCCACCCACAGTCCAAATAGCTGAACCAAAAATATTTGTGAGGCCAAATTCAAACCAAGCTGGGGAGATATGAGCATTAGCCCCATCAGCCTGGTTTCCACTAGAGTTTATGTAATGAGCATCCCTAAATAGAAGCCATATTGGAGGTAAAACAGCTGCAAACAGGTGTTTCTAAAATTAAACTTTAAATTATGAAACAAACTAGTTTAATGTCTGTTCTGTTTTAGAGACTTCAGTAGCTTCCCTGCTGAGGCTATTTTAAATGTAGATAAGGTCCATAAAAAGTCAGCATAAGTGATGTAATAGAACCACAAATGAGAAATTCAGTAAAAGATAGACAATGACAACCACTAACACATGAATTCAGTTCAATTTATCATTGTTGTTGTATCACTGCAAGTGATTTCTTTGATTGATTTAGCCTTCCTCCAGTCGCTCCGTTTCTCTCTTGTCTCTGTACGTTCATGAAGCAGATTCATAAAGTCCTGGGATACGCTCAAAGTTTTCACTCAAGTATTCAAATATCAAGTTCATGCCGCCCAGGGTGAATCTGTATGCAAAGCCTGTAAAATTCGATTCATGTTCTGTCTGAACACACTATTATAAGGTAGCGTAAGCAGTAGCTAGGAGGTGTACCTTAAAATCATTTTCCTTGCCATTAGCTTGTTGGTCATAGCCTGCTAATGGTTTGCTTATAGGTTAACCAATGCTATTTAAAATACAACTTTGACATCAACTTTTACTATGTCTTTGGAAGGGTTAGACATTTACCATATAGTATTAAAGGCACAATAGATATATGATAGAGCCAGCTGTGGATGTGTACCCACAAAGCTTTGTTACAAAAACCCTGATATTCTTATAAAGCTTATTGTAACCAGATTTGTCAGATTTTGTTAAACATGGTTAAGAACATGTGAAGTGTGGCCCATTGCTCTCATCTCCACTGTAGAGGAGAAAGCGTTGATATTACGCACGGCTCCCCTTCCTCTGCCAGCCAAGGTCACTGGCGTGGATGAATCAGCATCACAAACCCCGCCGTCACACTCTACTTCCCTTTTCTCCTCCGCGACAATCAACTGTTTTCCAATTTATTTTCCCTCTCTCTTTCTCTCATATCCCCCTCTTCAGTCTCTCCCTCTGTCTTTCTGTTTCTCACCTACCTTCCTTCATATCTCCCTCTCTCTTTCCTCCATCACATGGGGATTATATTTCTTGAAATTCAGAAAGAAAAGAAGGCAGGGGGAGATCAGGGAGTGCCTCGCAGAGAATCCAATGCTGACCTCAATTCTCAGCTCACTTCTTACACTTTATTTTGCTCTTTTTGCTCAAGAAGAACTTCAAAGAGCTGTGGGAGATGCAGGGGTCTGGTCACCTGGTGAACATCAGAGGACATCTAGAAATACTAGAACATCAATCCATCCTGAAAGTGTGCCAGAGCATGCGATATGACTGAAAGTCAGCCAAGGGAAAGGCATGATGGGATTTTTCTGCTGCAGTCGGTCACACTTTTCACACCTAACTGGCTGGATGTGCCATAGCTATGGTTCTCAAATTGGAGGTCAAGACAAGTTTCAGGGCAAAATAACATTTAGTAGAAAAAACATTCAATGTATTTGATTTACCTTCCATTTCCAACCTAATATTTGCAGCTTCCAGCCTTCCTGCAAAGATTAATCATGCAGCACAGCCTGAAAAGTGTAATCAAAAACTGTGTGGTGTGGAAAGTTCACCTTTCTGCTTGGCTGCAGTTGGATTCCTCTCAACTACGCCTACTTGCTGCTCACACAGGGTGACAAGTAGGAGTTGTGTTTTTTTGGAGGAAGGTGTGAGCCAAAAAGGTTGAGTATTTGTTTTGGTCTGAAATTCAAAAAGCTAAATTCCCTCCAGAAATAGGCACAACTGTCCTTGATGGATGAAAAATAATAACTGAAATAAAACAACCAATTGTTTGACTATTTTTTGTTTATTTCATAGTAACAGTCCGAACTCCTTTTTAGAACTTCAGTTTGTTGTGTTTACACTGTTGCATATTACATTGCATATTACACTCTAGTACACAGTATGTATAGTATTATTTTAATATCAAATTGATGTCGGGGTGAAAAGTCTGGATCCGTGCCAGTATTGACATCCGGACCTCACCGTCAACACGTAGTCTTCAGCGCAGGTTCAACAGGTTCAAAGAAATTCACTGGAGAGGATCAGAGCTTCATGCAATTAGAGTTTATTCTTTTGACAGAGATAAACTCGAGTTGATCTCTGGAAAGCAACTGAAAAACAGCCTGACTGTGCACTTCTTTTATAGGGATAAGAACTAACACCTGGTCCTGGAGGTCAGCTCTGCAGAGCTTTACCCCACCATTGTTAGCGCTCTTCAGTGGTCATTCATCACAAATTATGACATGAACTGGCATTAGAAAGGCTATGCAGAGCTTAACTCAACCTCGTCGATGGTGGGACACTTACGAGAGTGCGATGGGAGAAAAACATAAATCGCACGCAGGTGGCTGGGGAAGGCCACCAGCAATGCAGCCGAGAGTCCATAAATCAATTTTAATGAGGGATAGTGAAGTCGAATAGCAACTACAGAAATGACAGAGCGTTATCAGGGCTGTAGCATCAGTGAGGTCGCTCAGTGTCTTAGCTCAGCTGGGAATTTCTCCAAAGATATACTAGTGGTATACTGGTGAGGCCTAAGCAGTAGACCAACATTAGCGGTGGCTTGGAATTTCCCTAATGATATAAGTTTCAATTCCACCACACCTGCAGGGGCCACCTCCTTCCTCTAATACACACAGTGTCTCTGTGTGTCTCTGCATGCAACACTTAACATTTGATATGGATACAAGTAAGTGAGTAAGTAAGTAAATAAGTAAAACTTTAAGTGATATATTTGAATACATTGACTATTAGTTATTACATTATAACAACAGCACTCTATGCATGTAGTTTACCACAACAAAATACAGTGTTAAGAAATCAGCCCACTTCAATGTTAATTGGAAATGATACAAAACACATTGTTGCTGCCTTACCATCATTTACAACTGACCATTAACCAGCAACAACAATGCAATGTCATCTGGCAACGTACTGCTTTGGCCAGATACGTTCAGGAATGTGCACTTTCCTAGTACATCACTTCGCACAACACAAGCAGTGAAACACAGTAAAATACTATCTCATTGTAAGATTAACTGCTGTGCAGTATTTTGGCATCTGGTAAGCCTTCATACTCATGGATATATTACTCAAACTTCCTTTTCCAACATCATATTTCATTATCTCACTGACACCTGAAACACTTCTCCACCAAAACAGCCCTTTGCATTTTTTTTAAACCAGTGCTATTGTCTGAATGCCCAGTACTACTGGTATACTACCAGCTTTGAGTATTTAAGCTTGTCAACTTTTCCAATGTGAATGTCTTACAGACTCAAAATCTGCTTAGCATTTATATGTAGTATCAACCTGGGACACAGAGTTGGAGTTGATGATCCATAGCTGTTATTGGGGATGATGGGTAAAATCTCACCTTGTTAAGTAATTGGATTATGTTTGGGCTTTCAGGCTTTCATTTAAATGTACCTTTCATTTGCATTTTGCACAGCAATCAAAAATGCTTGACAAAGAGATGAAAATCTGTGGGTGAGATGGAAAAAAACAGTGAGAAACAGAGAGGTCACAGAGCACAGTGAGAGCTGAGGTTGATAATGCAGCTATACATGCTTTTGATTAAGGCAACAAAAGTAATAACACAAAGAAGCTGTATCATCAACAGCATGCTGCAAATTCATGAGACAGAGAATTAATGTGGCCACCCTTTATGAAAGGATAGGAAATGTTTTATTACATACCATCTCATCATTTCAATGGAGGGTTTTAGAGATAGCCGAACAAAGAGAGAGAGAGGCTGCAATTGTTCAGCAGGCTCTGATTCTCAGTATGAATCAACTCAGCTGTATTTTATTACCAGCTGTCATTGTGCTTCTAGACTGGATGATGGCGAACAAGTCAGAGGTGGAACTTCAAATCAGAGTTTGTAGCCCGCTCCGTGACAAGACAACTTGATGCACACACACTCAGTGCATCTTTATTCATCTCCTCTGCCAGTCACAGTTGTGTATTAGGGCTGGTTTGGCGTTTTTTAACTTTCTTTTGTCTTCACCAAATCTCAGTGAATGTATATAACACGAGGAACACCTGGTCCCTTTATAAAATACAGGGGATATAACAGGTGAATTCAAGGGAAAGATACGATCCCATTTTGATTTTCAAGTTTAAAATTCCTTGTGTCTACTTCTGCTAACTAGACAGAAGGACTTTAAAGCCTTGAAACAGAAGGTGGTAACTGTGGTGTATGAGGACACAGATGGCTCAGGATGCTGACACTAGTGTTCACGTGAATACTCCTTCTCGACAATATTTTGAGGTACTTCAGTATTTCTATTTTATGCAGTGGTGGAGGAAGTGTTGACATCTTTTACTTGAATAAAAGCAGCAATACCTCACTGTCAATATACTCTATGTCAAGTAAAGGTCCTGCATTCATAGTTTTACTTAACCCCTTAATCCTAACAGTACATTGTTCAAAAGCATAAAGCCTCATAATACTATCTGTTTGACAACAGTTGCTTATTTTGGAACAGGAGAGCATAAATAAATAAATAAAGTGAGGGGGAAAAAAACATTTTTACCATGTTTGTGCTTCTGCAAATTTAGTTAAGCATCACTTGGACTAATTATGACTTTTTGATAATAAACTCCAAAGAGATAATAGATGCCGGGATCATGCTGTAATTAGAAGAGTTTAAGAGCAATAACCATATTATTTTGGGTGTGTCATTTTCAAGCTCATGCAGAAAGAAAGGTGGGTGCTTGTTAAAGAGTTTCAAAAGTAAGTCAAGTACTCATTATGCAGAGTAATGTCCCCCCATCAGAGTGTTATGTTATATTATTGGATTATTATTACAGAGGCATTAACATGTAAGCTGCATTTTAATGTTGTAGTTGGTTTTTTACCAATTTTACCTACATTATATACTGCTGGGTGGTAAATTTTTACATTTTATGAGACAGCATGTATGTAACAGAGTAAAATGTATAATATTTCCTCCTGAAAAACTAGTATATAATACAAAACTCAAGTACAAGGACCTCAAAATTACTTGGTAAAATGTACTTATTGGTTTCTTTCTAAACTCTGATTTTAACCTACTTTATACTTTTACTTGACACCATTTGAAAGAAAAATATTGCACCTTTTACTCCACATGTAGTGTATCTGACAGCTGTATTTACTCGTTATTTAGCAGTTTTGTCTTCATTGATGGTCCAAGCACGGGTGGCGACACTTGTCATAACTGTGTGAAAATGTAGGCGTGTGAAGCAATTTGACAATCTAACTGCAGATAAACATAATTTAACAGACGTGGATTGTATAAAACAGGATGTGTTTTAGTCCCACTTGTATATGTACATTTAGAAATTGCAACCTAATGTGAGCCATGCAGAGCTCCGCAGTCCTACTCTGTATGTACGCACTGTCTTTGCTCCTGCATGACCACTCATGCTGTGAGAGGGATTGGCGTGAATTGCATTTTCATATTTCACACACTCAAAAGGCTCCAAAGCCACCCAAATCCAAGCCACGGGTGACGCCGTGGAGGTCGGCGCAATCTCATGTTTGAGTAATGGTGTTAGTTATCATTGAAATCAGATTCCCCCCACGTGATCGATGACTGTACTCAGATAGTGGCAGGGGAGGATGAGGCGGGAGTGATTATGCATAGCGGGAAGCCATGGATCCGTCGAGCTAATTCACAGGCCGAGGCTCTCCAAAGCCATCAGGAGGCACAGGGGATTGAATCATAGTTCCTGATATTAGCGTAAAGGCAGGAGGCAAAACTGGGGGCTGAGAGGGAAGCAGAGCCTTGGGTCTTAGGGATCAATGTGCATGCATAATGCGGAGAATACACCGGGGGAGGATCTCAGCCAGCTGAGCTGCATGGGTTTTCATGGTGATGCCTATTTCGGAAGGCGACAGCAGCATCGCGGTGCTCTCAAAGGAGCTTGAAGCTTTGAAAAGATGACTTTCCTCAAAGGCCGTACTGCAATTTGGGATTTAATTTAGACTCTCTGTTTACCTTAGCTAATACATTTCAAATTGAATATTATATTATATCCATCTATAACTCATCTCAAGTCAGTTGTTTTTTAGATGGTTTTTCTTAAATCCATGCCACAGAAATGTCCCATTTCCTTGTCAAGTAAACAATTTGACTAATAAAAAAAAGTTGTAGACCCACTTGAAGAACTCCCAAGTATTCAACACTGAAATACTTTCACCTGTAAAGCTCTGTAACTTATGATTTTCTCTCCTCTATCGACAGCTCGGCGAGACAGGAATGTAGGAGGCTTAGATTCTTAACTTCTCACTGCTTGGTTTATGACTTTCAGTGGTGTTCTACATATATTTTAAATGAACAAGACATCTTTTGCATCTGTTTTAGCCTTTAGATAACATCAGACAGATAGGGATGGCAAAGATCGGATCATTGATTTTTAGATTATAGATCTGGAAATTATAATTTCCGGATCTATCGTCTAAAAATCAATGATCCGATCCGAAGTGTAAAATGAAAGCCATGTCAGAAGTTGCTATTGTCCTTAATGTGAGCCTTTTTGCTGTATGGATGTTGGGAGGTTTTATTGTGGAGCTGAAGAGGGAGCCGTATTAGCATCTGTAGTCATGTGGGAAATACTACTACTGAAAATGCAAACCTAGGATTGATGGATTCTTCTAAACGTAGCTCTTGGTTGACAGATTAAGCAAACCCCCTTTTCCATCTATGCAGTGGAACAGTTCAGTTATTAACTTTAGGGCTTTGTAACGGCCAGTACCATGTAGAATAGGACACAATATAACTTTTGATTGAAATTTGCTACATACAGAAATATAATCAGCAGCGTGAGAAAACAGACATGCAGTCCTAATCTCCCCATCATCATGTCAAGTATCAATGTTCAGTGCTGCTTTTGGTGAGAAGAGCTGGGACATACTGTAGATCTCTTAAGGATAAGTTCAGTTTCAGACATGTTTGATGCTAATTTTCACTTTGTTTGAGTATCAAACAATAACAGGGAGGTGAAGGAATCTGTTAATTAGTTAACCTGTTAATTGGCTCTGGTATGTTAGGGTTCAAAGGTGTTAGAAGTCACATCTCAGGTATGTAGGACGTGTATAAATAGGACAAATGAAAATAGGAGTGAAGATTTTCAGGTAAAGGTGTGATAAAGTAAGTTACCACGAAACAGATGGATAACAAAGTAAGTTTTAGCATATTTTTGAGAGATCTTTTGACCAGTTCTGCACTGAAACTGACTCATTGTATAATTGATCACACTCACTATCTAATCATCTCATTTTAGAGAAACTTGTGAAAAGATAAAACACATTTTAACTATGACTATAGACTATAGTGACGTCATGATTGCTACCATACCATAAATAATTCCTACTGAAATATTTAAACTTCTTTAAAAATGCAATTTTTTTTGTTTGTTTTTAAGTCCTAAAAGAAAAATGCAGCATATTAATATAGAATCAACCAATAGCTTTCTACTGCATTTAATTGTTTTCTAATTAGTTGACTAATCCAATTATTTATTTTTTACTTGTCACTTGTGCTTTGATCCTCTCAAAGGCAATTATCAGAAGCAATTATTCAACTCCACAAAGAGTCTTTTTCACTTTCACTGACTTGCACATAATTGCTTTCAGGTCTCCTACCTGGCAGAACAAAGCAAACAGCAGCAGCACACAACAAGCCCGTTATTATTAGGCCTTGAATAATTTGTGTGCGGAAGAACTAACATGACCTCAGTGATTGGATTGATTGACATGTGTGGTTAGAACAAAGCTTCAAAGAAATAACCGTAATTTAAAAAGTTTGTGGCGGAATGGGGGGAGAAACCAACATTTACAATGACCTACTAAACATGCTGCTGCACTGGTAAAAGTTTATTGGAGCTGTAATGTTTTGTATCCTAACAAATTGTTTAGCATTTTTAAAATTGAATTAAAATTGAACTATAATAGCCAGTGATCTAATAGATAGCCATTTATTATTAACTATGGATAATAAACCACATGAACATGTTTCACTTTTTCAGAAAGTCTGATGAAAGAAACCCTTAATGAGGCATTGCAATGAGTCTCAGAAAGTGGCATCAGCACTTTGGCTCTCTATAACATCAACAGAACCTTTAACATGGCTTTATAGCATGGTTAAGAAGTATAGAGAATATGTATTACCTTATGAGTTGGATTTAGGAATATGTCTAAGGAATCAACGGCATGTCATGCTGCTTTCTAGATATTTCAGGGGGATTATCTTCCGTGGTTGTCGACAGCTGTTGTTTGTTTTACATATGGAGCAGATGAAACAGGTGCTATTTTTGAGTGTACTTCACTACCAATTATTGACTGAAAATGTACAGTGAATGATCAGATGGATTAAGTATTGAAGAAACAGCATGGAGTGACATTAAAAATTAAGAAACAGGCAATGAACAAACACAATATCACATCATAAGCTGAGGAGGTTGTAAGAGACCATGAATGACACCTGGAAGACACCATTTATGTTTTTTCGGGGGTTTCTTCAGACTGATGTCATGTGAATTACTTCCAAGGTTATACACCATCAGGGATCACTGGCTTGATGCAGCTTATTGAACTGTCAAGACAGATGCACATGATTTGAACTCTGATGGGAAATGACAGGTAGCAGGAAGCAGTTCCAGATCATCTTGGAGTATTTTATCCACTTTTCCAAACTAAAATGTATTCAAATTGTGACCAGGAACTGTCACAATTTGTTCAATGTATAATTGACTCCATCAGAATGTGATGATTGATGTTTTCTATTTAAATAATAACCAATAAAACAACCAAATCTCTTTCATTAGTACATATTAAACCCAAACATTTGTCCTTAAATGTAAAAGGAAACTCTTCATTATGTTAAGAAAGTCTGCATTAATACCTTTGTTTCTCACAGATGCATTTAATGAGCCATCTGGCAGGCTATTTTTAGATATTACCTTTAATGTAAGTACACATAGGAGTCAGAAAACCAGACATAGCCGTGAAAAAAAGCACTGGTGTAAGATTATGTCTGATACCTTATTGATCTCTGTGGGAAAAGAAAAAACCTCTCCTATCTCCTATACCTTGTCAATGTGGTGGTTGGGGTCAGCCATAACAGCTCTGTGTTTCATAGAGCAGTGGCCTTGAGGCAGCCAGGTGTTCAGTAATCTGATCAAGGACACTTCAGCAGCGCCATGACAGGAGGCTGAACCCTTGAATCGATAATGTGACCTCAGCACAGCCCTACACGTTCATGTGTTGTATGAGGTTAGCTGTTTTCAGGTAAAGTGCCCATTTGGAATAGAACTATTGTATTCAGTAAACTTTCCCCTCTGTTTCCTGCATTTTACCTCCCCAATGACTCCTGGTGGGTAGAGTCCTGCCGCAGCGTCACCTCCATGACTCATTACTGCAGTGACTCCAGAGTAATTGCTTATGAAGTTCCACGATTGCTCTCCATGATCTCTGGCACGCGACCAAACGTGCTGCCCAGAGCTGTTGTGGGTTGTTAGAGCACCACCACTCTTCAGTACTTATCTGAAGAGCCACAAGAAGCTATCAGACCAAAATTCCATACAGAGCCAATTATCATACAATGATCCAATGATCATCATGATGAAAGTGCTAAAGTAATATTATCCTAGTGACATTTTATTTCACCAGGAAGGAAATTATTGCATTTTGGTGTATTTTTAGCTTCATATATTGTAGTTTTCTGATGAAATCTTTCATGGGTATGTCTAAAAATTATTTTTTAAATAGCTTACTGGGATTTGTATCTTTCTTGATCAGACATAGTTCTTGGAAGATACTGTACAATGGTCATGTTGTGTTGAGTTCTCTAATCATAAGCTTGTCTTAGATTTTCCAATCTAATGTACATGTTGCCTGCACATATTGCTAATATAAACCAAGAAATCCACAAGCTAATGCGTGTTGTGGTGACCTGCATTCTGTGTGTGTGGATGGGTGGTTTGCCTCGTCCTTGGTGCCAGCCTCAGAGGTGATAAATGTGGTCTGTCCCTGCTTGCTCATCAACAAGGCCAGACTCTGTGAGGCTGTCTTCCAATGATAATAGTTGCGAGCGGGTGATAAAGCACAGGAATGATGTGACTCCCATGTATCCCAGAGATTTACTGAGGTATGCTGTGGGGGGGGCATCTCACATCTCCTTAGTGTCCTCTTTCCATTTAACTTCAAGCACATGAAAAATCATTCTGGTTTTCTGTCCGCTTTGCCAGCTACTGACATGCTTCCTATATTTCCACTTGCTCTGCTACTGAGGTTCTCACTTAGTTTTGCAGCTACTATACATGTGCATTAGACTTTGGTGCCTTTAATTCAGTGTAGTTTTTCAGTTAATTTTGATTTATTTTATTCAATTCAATCCTTATTATTTTGTAGACTAAATTACAAGATGCAGGCAGTTGGGTAAGACAGAGATTCTGGTGTTCAATATAGTTAAAAAATTGGCTGACCTGCACAATATGACATGCTTCGTCACATATTGTTGCCTCAGAGAAATTCCTTTCTCTTCAACATAATAATAATTAATACAGATGTGTATCTGCTGTTTGCTCTCAGTTAACTCGGAACTACATCTAGCCATGGAGTTTTCTTTTCACGCAAACAGGTTGTTGCTTATTTTTTGAAAGAATATAATGTAATTTCAAAGATAACAAAAGCTCCGCAAAAAAATGAAGCAACTCACACAAAAAGAAACTGGAAAACCCTTTGCTAAAATTTTGCTACATAAAATCCATGCTATCTTTCTACTGTTATATTGTTATTTTTCATTTTAGCCACTTGGATAACACTGCGGTTTGGCAGTCCCGTTTTCTGCTCAATTCAAACATTTTTTAAAAGACACAGTTAAGCCACTAAAGGCCACACTTTTGAGGAGATTGAACTTGGCACCATTCAGCTATAAAATAATCATTCCTTGGACAGCCTGCCACAGCCCGCAATATAGAAGCAATTTTCTGTATTGAACAGGGCATTCTCTTCTTCTTTTACCCAAAGTGTTGTTAGAGCTCTCCAAGGACAACTGTGTTCCAAAAACCAAATCAGTCTCCCGGATAGAGTCAATAGTTGTCAAGGACCGGCAGAGACAGCTCAGTGTGAAAAGTGACTCAGCTCTGCTTTAACAAAAGACTTTCTTTTTTTTCATTTTTTCAAGGTCTGACATTGATAAAACTTTGTGTAGGAGTTGAAACACAGCGGCAGATTTTTTAAAGCATCATGATGCACCCATGACTTCTACATGTCCTTTAAGAAGTTGTGGATGTGAACACGCTTTTGTAACTTTATGAACACCCACACTGATACCTGATGGGTTCCTTCTACCTCAGCAACACTTTGTTTTCATCCAGTCAAGCCAAATTCAAAAGCCATACACTGCACATGAGGGGATTATCAAATCCAAGAACACCAAGTCGATTATGTATGACCAGTTGTGCTTTTCAGATGATAAGGCAGCTCAGTAAAATAAACAATGTGTAGCATCCTTGTTACTCTGACAGTGATTGTAATGGCTTCCTAGTCATTGTCCTTGGCCAAATCACCAGCATTCCTCAGTTGACAAGAAAACTTCCGGCATCTTTATTAACTCTTACCCTCACGTTATGTGTCAGGGCAAATAGTGCCTGCTTTGGTGTTCATCGTGGACCCAAAATTAGAACTCCGGGTGTCAGGTGTTGTGTTTACATTGCCATGTGGACAGACATCGATTTCAAGCCGTTATGACTTCACTTTAATTCCATAGACATTGAACGTTATATTGCACAACTTAATAGGCTAAACATTACTGACCCCTATAATGCTCCAGGTGAGCTTTTCAAGTATTGAAACAGCTGATCCCAAAATCCCAATCAGAATTTGGTCAGTTACATCCAAATAAATTTGAAAAGTCAAGAAGAGCTATATCAATAAAATACTTTACACATGAATCGCATCATGTGTGCCAGGGGAAGAGGAAGTCTCTAAAGCTGCTCCCACCTGGCTTAATTGGAGTTATGTTGTTGTGGCCAACATTTTAGCAAACAGTTATCAGTTTACACATCCAGCAGACACAGTGCAACATTAGCATCCACTGGAGTTGTGTTTCTGTCCACCTGTTTGCCGAAGCATAAATATAATATTCAATCTCCTTTTAGCTCTGTTTTAGTCTCCACCAACTCTGGAGAAAAACATATGGTTCTTTAGCTGCTAGGTGTTTCATTTTCTTCACCAGCTAGTCGCAAACGTTTTCTGTCTGCTGTTTGGTGCCTGGCAGGTAGTGTGCAGTGGGTTTATCAGAGCTCTTTTACTGAAAATAGCTGCTGCTGCTGCTGCTGCTGCTGCTGGAAATGGGATTGATGAGAATGGAGAGAACAAACCGTACAGTAAATGTTCTGTAAAACTAAAACAATGCGCTAAAAGAGGTTAATAAGCTCTGTGAAGCTTTTTTTGTGTACACTGTGGTCTTGTGACCCAACTAAAAGATTTGAGATGCAACTGGTGGAGGACACAGTTAATATTTTCAGTCTGCTCTCTCTGTACCCAGCCATGTTGTTTCGGATTTACGGTAAGGTATTCCTTAGTAGTCTTTCCACTCAGTTTTGGGACCACCTTCCCCTCTCTCCCAGCCCAGCAGGAGGCTGATGATGATGGTCTGGACGGCTGGTGTGGGCCGTGGGGGTTAAAGCAGGGACCCGCCAGTCGACAGCCGTGGGACTGCTGAGGACTGATGACAGATGGGAGAGCAGGAACACAGAGTCCTTGAGCTGGTCCCGCTGTTTCATCTCTCTTGCGCTACCACTTCTTTTTTGTGCAGTATCTCCCGTTTTCTCTCTGGTTCTCACAATACCCATGCCCTTTTATTTAATCTTGCTCCATCTCTCTTTCTCTAACTCTTTCTCTTTTTCTCGCAATCCTGCCTCATCTTTCTTTATCTGTCAATTTCCTTGTATTTTCTCTCTTCCTCTTAACTTTCCACATTCATCATTTGATCATTTTGTTCCCCTTCACTGTATTTTCTTTCTGGCCATTATTCCTCTTTTCTCTTTCCTAAATACCCCATTATCTTTTCTTCTCTCATGCTTTTTTTTAATCAATGGACATTTTGTGTATCACTCTCAGCTCTTTCATCTGTCCTTGTTACAGATTTTTTACTTTTAGTCTGTTACTCTATTATTCTTACTTCTACTCCTACTTCTCTCTATCGATCTCTCTCATTTTCTGTGTTGTAATAATATTACTTCCTCTCATTCTAGTTAACCTTATTCGTGTCCTTGTTTTTCTCTGTCTCCATTTTCAGACCTCTACTTCTTTTTCTCTCTCCGTCCTTCTTTGTGTGCCTTTGGGCTCCACAGGGGACTCTTCTCACACACACATACACACAAGTGGAAATGATCTTGGAGCCCAAATGCACTTGAAGGACAAGCACTCGATTATACTCTGCTCTGACAGCTCACAGCAACTGTGCACACTTACTGTGACACACACATTATACAGGCACAGATGCATAGTGGGAATTAAGAGCTGTACATTTTGTTCTCATTCTTTACAACCGGCAGAGCCTCATCCACACACACACACACACACAGAGCACCACAGATACTTCCAGACACTCCCTCCTCATGTTTTCACACACGCTCCAAATCTAAAGCCAGCCATTATGTAACTCTGCACAGTCCAATCCACCGTGTGACCTGAAAATCCATAACTGATTCATTTCAATTAAGCAGAGAAAGCCTTCTTTTACTTTAAAATTAGCCCTCAGGCCTCAGCCGACCTAAAAAGTAATTTTAAAGCTGTAATGAGTTAGCACGTTAAACTAGCTGTCCACAGTCATGGCAGTGGTGTCAATAAAACTGGTTAGATTTGCACTGTGTAGTAATGGAATGACGTAAAAAATGGTTTTAGCCACCCTAGCAGCGTGGTTCAGTCGATGCACCACTTTGGTCCAGACTGAAATATGTCATTAACTATTGGATAGATTGCCATGAAATTTAATTTCGGGCATTCATGGTCCACAGAGGATGAAACCTGCTGAGCATACTGACTTTTCATCAGGCATCATCATGAGGTTGACATTTTCTTTCAGTTTCTAGTGAGCTGCTTTGACAACTATTGAATGGATTGCAATGAACTTTGGTCCTTAGTGCCCAGAAGATGAATCGTAATTTGTGATCCTCTGACTTTTTCCTCTAGCGCCACCAGCAGGTTGACATTTGTAGTTCAGAGTGAAAAGTCTCGACAACTGTTAGAAGGATTACCATGCAATTTGATGCAGACATGGCCTTCGTGAACTTCGGTGATGCTCTGACTTTTTATCCAGCACCATCATCAGGTCAAATGTTCAATTGGTCCAATACTTTGGTTTACAGTAACTATTTAAAAGTTTGGTTTTCTTTACAATGAGCATTACAGCCTCACAGAGCCACTAGCATGGCTGCAGACACTTTTTCTTGAGTCATGTCAAAGACCCCCATTTAGTTACATGTTATCTTTCACATTTGTAGAGATGTAATATGTTTAGTGGAGTTGATTTTTAACTAATTGAATTGTGATTTGATGGTACATTGGATTTTTGCAAAAAGAATCGCAACTAAATCAACACTTTTGATTGAGTTTGGATTAAATCGTTCCACTAATTTATACCAGAGTAAACCTAAGGTTTCTGTATAGTAAAGACAATCTGAACTCAATGGTCCACATACTTACTTTAGGGGATTTCCACTGAAATAAACAGTCTTGAGACCTCGGTCCCATGATAAGTGATATGTCCCATGATGATAGGGGGAGATTGTAACCCCCTATCTCTACTTTTCCATTGACGATAATTGGCCAGTTTATTCCTTGACCAGTCTTGGTCTGATGTTCAGAGACATGTCTCTTGTTTAGGGTCTTTGCCATTTCAACAACATATTGTTCCCACAACCACTGCATGTGATGTTAAATTTTAAATGTTCAGAAAAGTCTCTTCCCATCAGGTAGTATACTGGATGTGAGCTTGCTGGGTTCAGGCAGAAATTTTAGAACTCCAGTTAAAACCCATTGCATTTGCTTTTTACAACCATTTTATGCAATCAACAAGTATAGCTCTAGCATTGTGCTGAGGGATGACTTTCTAATTTAGTACTTTAGACTTTAGATATTTCAGTGTTTTTCTAACCATAGCCGTGGCTCTCAGCTCTTCCTCTGGAGCTTTCTCCTTTTGCTTACTGTTCCCAGACTCCACAGCTGGCAGCGTTTGATGACACCAAGGCTTTTGGGAACGATGACTGTCTCAAACAGCAACTTTGTCACAATCAGACAAGCTAATTAGCCTTGAGCATCGAGATTAGTCATGTGGAGGTTTGGGCGAAGCACTGCAAGATGTGAAATGCAAGAGATAAAATGGCATCAGTTGCAAAGAGGTACAAATCACCAGCAGTAGGCCCTAGATAGGAGGTATATCTCTCTGATGTTACAGCTGATTTATCCTGAAAATTACCCAAATTTGGGAACCAGACACGGCCTGCACACTGGACCATGGACATTTATGAACCCAGATGTTGTGGTGTACAGATAGATTTCTAAGAGCCACAGAAGGGTAAAACTTTTGATAAGAGCTTCTCTTTTTAATAACTGCAGTGTAATTGGACAAATCTAGACAAAATTAAACACAATCCAACACATTATTCAACTGTTATGACTATATTTGTCATATTGAGTTACTCTAAGGTTAAAAATACTACATCATATGGATATTGTACCCGAGTTTTATAGATTTTGCTTGCAAGAAAGTAGGACGATGTATCTAATAAAATAAAAGCAAAAGCAAGATATAAAGCATGTCATGCTATTTTTTTTTTTTATTTGAATCTGCAGACTCTAAAGATTTTATTTCAGAAGTTTCTCTGTTCAGCTTGGCAAAAGCAGAATTTATTATCCCTGAAGTGATGAGGGATATTCCCCATCAGATACTATTCAGCTTCTATAAAGATTGCTATGCATACAAGATTTGGGAAATCTGAAAGGAAACTCTTGCCCTCAGAACAGGGAGGTCACGGTTCAGCTGCAGAACTGAGAAAACCTCAAAGCATCTCTCTGACTCCTTGACCATTTTTAGCTGCCTCATATTTATGACAAAATCATGTATTGACAGCTTTTCTTATTAACTACTGCAATTTTTTACACTTCAAAGGTATGGAAAAGAGGCAGATCAGGGTTGATGTGAGGCCACCAGTTTTGATCAACATGGTTTATGTTTAGACTTTCTTCAGTGCTTATTCACAGTAGGTACAGTAACTTTCATCAATTATTTACAAATAATGAAAAATGTCGTAAGTGGACCTTGAGTTAAGTTTTTTTTCCAATGTCAAGACTGAACTTTCATGCTCAATATATCTTATGACTTTATATATAACTAATATATTGATTCTTTATTAAAAGAAACAGTATGTGGTTGAGATTATGATTTGTTAGGAGAAAAATTACATATATTCTTTTGTTACACTATAAAGTCACTGATTTCATTTCATTTAGACTTGATAAACTCCTAACTCCAGACTAATATCCCCTTTATCATATTTTACACATGCTGAAAAAGCCTTGAGATAATGAACGTAATGCATTCTTAGCATGCTGACATGTCCTGTGTTCGGAACACTAAGGAGTTAATGATAAACCACAAAACATCAACATGTCTGTTTATTAATTAGCAGTCACCCTGCTCCGTATGACTAAGGACTGGGGCTTGTCCTGGTCCGTCAACACAGTAAGTTCGGACTCCAGCCAAGAACCTCAAGGTCAGCGCTGTCTCATCAATTTCACGGCTGAAGCAGATGGCTGTGTCTTTGAGTTGTTCCTCCGGAGAGCCTGCGAGGCTGCCAAGCACAGACCGGGTTGCTAATAGTGAAAGGAAGTGTGCTGGAGACGGGGCAGGGAGAGAGCCCAGGTGTATTTCAAATTTGCCCGGTGTGGTCCAGGAGGTCCAGTTCTAGTTAAAATTTAAAAAATGTCTGCGAGTTGGAAGTCAGCAGAGAGTCGTGGGTTCAGGGTTCATCGGGCCACTGCTAGAGCACTGACTTGTTTCTAGCCACTCAGCTGGAAAGAATAGCTAATGCCTCTGGAGTGAAAACACACTGCCAGAGCCCCGTGTAAAGGTAATGTTCAAAAGCACTGCAGGAGCAGCTCAACACACAGGATGACATTCAAGATTAGTCTGTGCAACTTCCTGATTTGAACTATGATTAAAGGCCATAGCTGTGATAGTAACATGGAGCAAGGCAGTTAAGGTCTATGGTATAGCAAGCATAAAGTACTATACCTGCATATAGTGTTTATGTTTGTCTAAGGTTGGTTGACAATTCTTATTATCATTTACAATAGAATGCCTTAATACATTTTTCAGCAATTAAAATAAAGCATCAACGTCACAATAAAGGTAGTAAGATAGTCTGTGTTTTCTGGGGAGAGCAGCATCTGTTCCTTTGTGTCTGACATGGAAGCATCACACTTTGCTCAAGCACAACAAAATGGCAATGGAACAGGAACTGATAAAACAAAAATGTTTCCTGTGAAGGACTCTCTACCTCATGTTGTACAAAGAGTGAATGGTAGCAAATGGCTTCATCTGAGTCCTGACAGCTCCAACAGTGTTGACGTGAGCAGACGGTCTTCATGACGTTTTTTAACGTTCAGTGCCATCGTTTTAAAATTCTTTCTTTCCACAACATCTGTGCATGGCTGCTACAGTGTGGTTAATGTTAGGGAGTGGTTGTGGCACATTGTGTATGGTTGCAGTTAGGCACCAAAAAAACTTATGGTTATGGTTAGGAAAAGATCATGGTACCAATTTTTTATTTTAATGATACATTTGTTCATTTATTTTTTTATACAGCAGGATGTCAGTGCCTGAGGCAGCTTTGCCAGTGCCTGCAGGTGTTTTAAATGAGCCAGAAGTCCTCATCAAGAAGAGAACTTAATCCAAATGACTTTTTGGGATCTTTCTAGACTCTCTTTTATCATCGATAAAACCATAACATTTACATTTAAAATATGAACTGATGCTCTGATCCAGAGCAAGTAACAGCTAGTACAATAGAAATCATTAACATTAGAAGTGATCGAATAAGGAATACCAAAGTCAAAGCTACAACATCAAGACCAAAGTTGTAAACATAGGAAATAATAATAAGTACCTTTTTAACATGTGTTTGATCTCTTGTTTAGCATATCTAACACGTACAGACAGGAGATGGGTATTCAGGTCCTTTCAACAGCACTCTAAGCCTTTTGTTCTCAGGTCTTGACCCCTAGTCCAAGTGGACACTTTGCATGAGGGATGTAAATTCCTGATGGAGATAGCAAAGGCCAAAGTGAGCAGCACAAAGGCAATCAAGAGAATTGGTAATCATTCATTGCAGTGCCTTTTATCTAAGGCTCTTGTTCATGGCGTTCACCTCTTGTTCCCTCTATTGTCAGACACTTGTCTTTGGATCAGTCCAGGGCAGATTGAGCTGATCTTTCACAGGCCTGAAAGAGGATTGAAATACAAAGCAATGTCTACTGAATTATCCAAATCTTAGATGTACCACTGTTCATATCAAATGCTTAGCAACATATGATAGCCGAGATCTATTATGTGCAATTACTGTGAATTGCCAGTGTCACTTGTTTCACAAGATGTGTCACAGTGTCACAAGATTTCTGCTTGATATTTGTTTCATTTGTTAATTTTCTCCCTCTCTATCACCACCAACAACAGGGGCCACCAAAGACATGGGCAAGATGCTCGGTGGGGAGGAGGAGAAGGATCCCGATGCTCAGAAAAAAGAGGAAGAAAGGCAAGAGGCGCTGAGGCAACAGGAGGAGGAGAGGAAGGCCAAATATGCAAAAATGGAAGCAGAGAGAGAAAACATCCGACAGGGCATCAGGGATAAGGTAAAACAAATACAGCTTAATACAGCTAACAAAGGTAACAAGTTGACAAAGGTAATATTCTTGTTTGCAAGAATGTTCACTCACTTGTTCATTCCCTAGAGGTGTAGGCTACATTTACTAAAGTTCTACCATGTTAGCTGCTGCCCAACTTCTCTAGGGCAACACTACCACTAGGTTTATAAAGAGCACGCATGATCTCATTAGAGGTACAGTGCAGTACAACCACAACATTCTACTCATTCTTGTCTGCTGCAAATAACGTTCACGTGCCACTTATCTGTAGGGTGACTTTCCGAAACTGACAATGTCCACTTCAAGTAGTGATTGGCCAGGTGTTGAGATGTGAAAGTAAGCAGGATTTGAACTTGTCTCTCAAGCTCTCTCTTTTTTCCCACACAACTACGTCACTTTTCGTGTGGAAAAACCGAGTGTAACACCATGAATACATTTGAGGAGAGCCATGAAAGTGTGCGGGAGAGACTTCAGTACGAGTGAACAAATATTTATTGACACGTACATGATAAAGATGAGAAATGTGAAGAGTCTTTGGTGATTAGACCCCATCTTCATCATATTTTAAGGGGGGTAGTGAAGCCGTGAGTAGTATAGGATACCCTCCTGATGGAGTCTAGACACTGGTGGTGGTGCTGTTGGAAGGATGTTGAAGATCTGGATGTGTAGAGTAATTACAAGTAATTACAAATTACAAGACAACATATTTTTCCATATTTTTCCACCTACTTCTAGTAGTATCCTGCCATGCAGATTGGTTGAGTTTTTGTGCCCACCTCTGAGATTTCTGGCAGCACTACAATACAACGGCAATGACTTCAATTTCAGTGTCATTTTAAAAACTCAAGAGCAACATGTCTTTCCAGAGACAATGTCGTAGTAATCTAAAGAACCTCACTGTAATGTGAGGTTCTCTGTAACGTGGGGAGTGTCATGTATGTTCTATCCAAAACTAATTAGCCAATTTAAAGTAGTTGCATATGAACTTAATGTATAGGAGACTGGGTTGCTTCTACTGTATGCTTAATTCAGAAGAGATAGATTAGATTAGATCATTCTCCTCTCATATATATTTGCTTTGCTTTAAACTATTGCAGACTGGTCAGGTTCATAAGTGTGCTGAGTGCAGTTCAGTTAACATGTACAGTTTTCCTTTTTTTAGCTTGACTTTTTTGCCAAGACTATCTTGTCTTTGATAAATTCATACTTACTATTTAATGAATCTGTAATAAAATGTTAATTGATGGTATTAAAGTGTCTGCAGCTTGCAGTCAAATACTCCTCTTGACATTGCTAATATTTCATTGAATAATGACACATTTAAAACTTCCATGTCCATGTGTAGCCTTTGTAAAGCTATCTTTGGAGTTTAGGGATCAGCTCTGCACTCCACCCGAGTCCCCTGATTCTTTAGTTTAGTTTGGGAACAACTGTGAAAGAAAAGAGAGGAGGGAGGCTGAGCAACTCAGCATATCTTTGGAAAGTGTTTGATTATAGCGAGTGGAGAGGGGCTGACTAAGCGTGACTTTCTTCACTTCAACTGACACAGGCCTTTGTTACTGTGGATCAAGTCTGAGAGTGAGAGAGAGACTGACTGAGACAGATTGCAAGGGAATGCAACAGAGCGGCATGGAGGGAAAGCAGAGAACAAACAAGGGAGCAGAAGGAGATACAGAGGAGATATCCATCAACCAACCACACCAACGTTTGTTCTATCATAAAGTCAAGAAAAAACATTTCTTAGCTGTTGAACTGAGACTTTTGATTCAAATTTTTTGCAAAAGTGCCTCCAACCATTCAGCTTATCAGGCTGCTTTGTTTTGTCTTGGCCAAATATTGCAGAAACACATGTTTGACTTCAAGCCAAAGGATGAATATCTTGTCTTCTTAATCAGCTGCCTCTCTGAGTAGCAACTATTTTGCATTAGTTTTTAGAGATTTTTGGGGAAAAATAATGCCTCCTGGATTACATGTTTGTTTTATGTCTGCAAAATGTCCGTTGCAAATGTTTTTTCAATTAGTTATTGTCAAATGTGGCATCTTGAGCATGGTTAGTGTGCAGTTAATATTAAGCCAAATAACTTTGTTAAAGGAAAGGATAGCTAATGATCATTTTTAAATAATAATGAGAGTGAGAGTCTGCAGCCATTCTAGCAGCCCCTGTGAGGCTGTACTTTGAGCACAGCATTACTTTGAGCAAAATCATAATACCCGCAAACATGCTAACAATGACTATTGTAAACATTGTCAAGTTTAGCAGGTTATGTTTACCATGTTCACCATGTTAGTTGAGTGTGTTAGCATGCTAACATTTGCTAATAAACACTAAATAAAAAGTACAGCTGATGCTGATGGGGCTGTCATAGTTTTGCAGGTATTTCAACCTCCTGGTGGTGCTATGAAAAGTCAGAGGACCACCAAAGTCATTAGGATTCATCCTCTGGGGGGCATGAATATCTGTACAAATGTTCTTGGTAATCCATCCAATATTTGTAAAGCTATTGCAGTCTGGGTAGCCATCCCTACAGTTACTGCCAGTGGTGTTGCTAAAACACTGGCTAGTATGAGATGGGACCTGGGACACTGGTTTTGATATATGTTCACCACTTCAACCTACTACTATGAATATAATTGCTGTTTTTGAAATGCATTCAATATACAGTAAATGTCATTCATGTGCTTACTGGTAATTCAGAGTAGTTGCAAATGATGAATTATTGGGTTGTTTTTCCAGATGTTATTATAAAGGTGGATAAATTACCATCTTCTCCATGTTGAACTATCTGGACTCCCATCTTCACTGTCAAATAATGAAGTCAGTAATTTACAGATAGGACCTGTGCATGGGAGTTAGTTGAACTGGTCTGCAGTTATTATAGCCAAGGATTATTTATTTATATATATATATATATCCTATAGCTGAGGATGAAAATCAGTCCAAGTTAGTTAGATCTAATCTCTTCTCTGACTTTCACTGATGGTTTTATTTGCTGCAGCTTCCTGCTGATCGATTGTTGCCCCACATTGACTTGAAGCCTTATAACAACATCGATTGGCATTTATTGCAGATGCACTATTCTTGAGGAAAGGGATTTGCGTTATAAGACTAAGGATCACAAAGCAGCGTCTTATTATCTGACAGGGGATGAAGAACTTAGACGCGAAGGAGCCCAAAGGGTCTCACTGGCTGTAGGATGAGTCCTTCAAATCCAGTGTTGTGTGCAAAATATAAGACAAGAGTTAAAGCAACTGTCAAACCACCAGACAGCTGCTATCAGTGTGCTTTGGCCTTGAAAGTCTTCCATTACAAACATTCATCTATTTATTGTGTATTAATTTACAACACCTTAAAGTATATCTCCTAGTTTCATTGGAGGCATTTTTTAAAAATATCAAAGCTTGACAAAAGGATATTATTGAGCTGGATGCAGACTTTAATGGCAAAAAAAAGGATGAAAAACCTTAGTGTTTGCATACTTTTTGACTTTGTTGTTCCCTCAGCAACCTTATAGTGCTCCACTCTAAAAACAGAGATGTTCATGCTGCCCCTGTGCACATCTTCACTAGTAGTGGACACTAGTAGTCTTCCCTTAAGATATTTATTGCTCCAGAATCACATTAGCGTACACCTTGGAGAGAAGCAGAGGTCATGGAGGAGTCCAGCTCATTTTCCGCATCTCTGCTTCAAGATCAACCATCACTCAGCCTGTTGACCTTCCTGTGCTCTGCAACCTTTTCCTTGCAGTCCAGCTGTATTGATTTGGCTAAAACTAGGACCACACATGTGCAAAATATATTTTAGGTAACAGTGAACACAGATCCAGAACCTTTACATCAAAACAAGAGCTGACAAGATCCTTGTTTCAAGTGCAAAAACCTTGTATCTCCAAAATTTCAGCTTTTCATGAACAATAGGCTGCTTCATAACAACATAACAACATAACAAGGTTAGTTTTACTTTGTCTATTGGGGTTTTTGAAATGGTGATGGTGGAACCCAAGAGTCCAGAGATTTCTTTCACAATATATATGGGTGTATAAATGACATGGGGGAAAAATGGAGACACAAGGGTTTTACACAGCAACAACAAGACAGTGTGTAGACTTACTCTTGACCTTGCAGTTCATTCTTGAACTTGGAAGCAGTAGGTGACAAAACAATCTCACCACAAGTTCCAATTAGTAGCTTTTCCGATCCTTTCGATCATACCACTTGATCCTCCTCAGCAGATGGAGTTTTGCCAGTTGTCATGGTATCGTAGATCTTCACATTTGATTTTAATCTTAACTCAAGGTCCACTCATATATATGTGTGTGTGTGTATACATATGCTTCCTTAAAAAATAAATTTCCCTTTAAAATATTTCCCTTTCCTGTTGTCACCTGATGGCATCACATCACATGACCATACTTAAGTAATGTGATGGCAGCTGAGCAAACTCCGTGTGCTGACGAAGACCATGAGATGCAGTTGAAATCTCTGTAAAAAGAGATATGCCACAAAAAAATCATCAACGAATGAAGAACAATTTGCATTATGTTTTTATTTTTTTTACAGTACATTATTACAGGGAGATGACTTCAATTGCACAATGATGTTACAATCAAGGCGATTTCCCATATGGTATGGTATGCATCTAATTGCAGAACTCGACTGTAACTGCTGTTTATGCAGGACCCAAAAAGCTACAGTAAACTGTGCTTAAACTTCATGAGGAAGCAGCCTGAGGCTAATTCATGCAAATGAAGAAATATGAATTACTTTGCAAGAGCAGACATAATTTTCAACCAATTTAGCTCAAATGACATCAACAATCATGTCACGCCACACGCGTCTCTATCTTTAGAGTAAAAATTGTCTCATAATGAAGTACGACACTGTATAAGTTTCTCCAGCACAGCAGTGAGGGAGCACTTGTCTTTCTGCTTACTTTTGAAGTGAGGAGAGATGTTGTTTCCACCTTTGTTCTAAACATAGAAATCACGTTGTGTTTAAGGTACAAAGAAATCACATTGTTGTCATGGTGCCTCACTTCTGCAATTTACAAAGTTTCTCATTGAACTGGGAAATTGAAGTGGAAGCACAGACTCTCTGGGAGGCGGGAATGAAAAAAGTGGGGCATTTCTACAGCTTGCAGGGTTAAGGTTAGGTTTAGGGGCCTGGCCAGAGGAACTGGAGTCTGGAGTTTCTCCCTGCTTTCAGTCTATATGCTGAGCTAAACCAATTGCCTCCTGGTCTAGCTTCATAAGTAATGAAATAAGAAATGAGAGCGGTCTCAATCTGAATCTTATCAAGAAAGCAAATAAGCATCTTTCCCAAAATGTCGAACTATTCCCTTAAGGGTGTGTTTAAAATGCTAACCCTGACTCCAGATCCCAGAGATGTACTAATTGAGATTTTTAATCATAACTGAAATGAATGATTGTCAAAAGAATGTTGAAAGCCAGAAATTTGATTTGAACCAATCACCCCTAGATAAATAAATCCCATCCAGATTGGGTCTTAATATCGTTGCCTGTTTTCCTTTTTCTCTTTCCTGTGTAGTATGGCATCAAGAAAAAGGAGGAGAAGGAAGCTGAGGCAGCGGCTGCTATGGAGCAGGCCTCCGAGGGCAGCCTCACCCGTCCGAAGAAGGCGGTTCCCACCGGCTGCGGCGACGAAGAAGAAGAGGAGAGCATCGTGGATACGGTCATGAAATTCATCCCGACTCCGCTCATGGATATGTTCAATAAAAAGTAACAGTGTTTTGGGTGAAATATGATTAACTTCTTACAATGTCATCTAACCAAGACTAACGCTGTACCTTTCTTCACCCCCTACCCCCCCCACACTCCCACCCCTTCAAACCAACTTCTAAGTGTGCTGGAATTGAGCAACGTGCCATGACTTTGCCCTTGAATTAAAATAGCTGGTCTCGGATGGTGATACGTACTTTTTAATCTCTCATTCAGAGCATCTTTCTTTCTAACCTGTGATTACAAGCCTATTTTAAAAGTATTTAACACCTACACAGATCTAGTGTCTTTACTTCAAGGCAAACCTTATGCCATGTTTTCAAAATGTCAAGCACTTAGAATAAGGCCAGATATCACCCATCATCCACCCTTTTTGTTTGTAAATAGCCTCGGGTTATAAAAAAAGAGAACTATATAGGAGTGAAATGTGACATATAACAAGATTATAAGAGAGTATAAGCCATATTTTTAACGTTTAAGAAATTATCCAAATCATATCAAAATTAGATTGAATTTTCCTGTTATGTTATTGCTAATATTTGATACATACAGTGTATATAAATACTTGCATTTTTATTAGTTCTCCGTTGTGAGGATTCACCCCATAAGCTGTCCCTCATGTTCTCATTGGGTTATTGTGAATGTGTAACATGAGCACTGGTAGACCACACCGAAAACCAAACTGTAAAACCAGAAAGTGAAGGAATTCATTTGAGATGACACAGGTTTTTTTTGTTTTGTTTCCTTTTTTTAAAGCATGCAGTAAACGTTTGTGAAGTGAAGTACACATATGGACACCATTTCATTTGTTATGATGAAATGAAATACATTGATATTTGAGGCAATAACTGGTTTTCCATTTTTTTATTTAATTGACATCTCGTCCACCGTCTAGGTGATAATTGACTCTATGTCTGAACTGTTTTTCCATGGGGAAAACTATAAATGTTATCCATACATGAAGTTTGTCTCAAAGCAGTTAGATGAAATTCTTATATAAATCCACTTGCTATAAATGTTTGTGGTTTGAACATTCAGTTTTTATGTCCTGTGGCAGGTGTTGCTCGCTCTGCTTTTGCAGTAGGACGTGTACATTTTAGACCAGGCTAGTTAATTTTGATTTCTGTTGACATTTCCATCAATTTTTTGTAAAAAAAAACATTTACTCCACAAACACAGTTATGTTGTGAACACACTACATGTGAACAGACAGTGACAATAGTGCAATATATTGTTCGAAGTGAAGTTGTCCTGTGTCCGTTGGTTTAACTGATGGGAGTGAAGTCCCAAATCAGCAATAACAAACAATCTTCATTGTTGTGTGTTTAGGCTTACTCTTTAATGTGTTAGTCGATGTTAAAGGCACAGATGTGTCTGCATAGTGACAGTGAAGCCTTTATAGGTCAGACATATTTGATTAAAAAAAGAGAAAAGGGGGAAGGTGGGATGATTTGTTTCTTGTCGTAAAAAAATGTTCAGTCACATGTTACACAATGATGAGCACAGCCAATCACAAACCGAAAGGCAAATCATTCTGCAGGTTTTCAATGTCAGATATTAACAATACATGCAGAGAAATGTGATGAAATAATTAGGGACTTTTTAAAAAGCCCTGAGCCCTGCATGAAAGCTCCATGACCGTACAACAGAAAATGTTTACAAATTTGACACAAATTTAAATACGATGGTAAAATCTAACTTCTTCTCCATATGCCTTGTTTTTTTTATTTCTCCTTTCATTCCACAGTGTCTTGTTAAAACATTCCAGATATTTCAGACATTCCACCAGACTTGTGCTGGTAACACTCAAACTTGGATATTTACAGTAGACCTCAGTCGATGCCTTTGTTAACCTACAAGTTCAACTTCACGATGAAATTTGGTGTTGTTATAACCCGAAAATAGACACTAGAATAAATTGAATATACATATAAAGATTCATCACTCGACCAAGTAAATGCAGACTTATATGATGTTCGGTTATGTACAGAAAAAAATCCCACATGAACTTTAAGGGAAAGCATAAATGTGCTATTAGATGAGATCAGATAAATCTTGTGATGAAATTTTGTTAGAAAATGTTTTTGTGATTGACATGTGCACAGTAGCTGTAGGCGTAATTAAGGTTTTCTAAAGCTGCTTGTTTCCCACATTGCCACTGTTTTTATTAAGATAGCTAAACATGAACTAACACTAATTCTGAACTTGTGCATTCCTGTGGCATAGATAAGGGAAATTTAGCTTTTATCAGTGCTTTGTGAGCTCTGTAATCATGTTGAATATAAAAACCTTCCAAGGGCACAGTGTGGTAAGGTCACCTGTAGAGCATATTTATTGAACTTCCTGTGATTTTATTGTATTTGTAAACTGCCTTTGCCAGCCACCGTTCAAACAGTGTGTTAGCAGATAGTTAGCCACCGCTAGTTGTTTACAGTTATGGAACCATGCATCAACAACACTAAAATCCATTATCAGAGCAGTTATCCAATCAAACCAAAGAATAGTGCTGGTAGTAGTAGACTTAGACAAGAGGTTTCATTCTATTTATTTACTGCATATCTTATTTATTTTGAAATCTCAGGTATTCTACCTTTAAGTTTGAATAGAAGTTTAAACCACAACTAGCCTTTTCTTAGCATAATTAGCCTTCTCTGCTAAAAATTGAACATTTTCATTGCCAGGGGCCTAGCAAGCCTACACCAACTTTTATTTATGAATGACCTATCTCTCGTTTGGCCCAAGAATATTCCAGAAAGCTACGATTACTGCCCAGTCAACCCATGTGTAGGACTTTCCCAGCAACAAAACCTTAGCAAACATCATCAGTGTGTGCAGTTCTTCAGGCTACCAGTGAGTCTTTTCCAAACTGGTGTGCTCTGAAATCAGATCACCCTTTGCATCTCATCCATCAACGCCATCATAAACCCATTTATCATCATCTTGTAAATGCCAATTGATTGCGCTCTAAATGGCTTATAGACCACTGCCCAAACAAACTGCCCAAGTCATGCGTAATCGATATTTAGTCGTCCAGTAGACTCCATTTCAGTGTTGACTCATTTGTGCCGCTGATACAGCCATTAATATGATTAAGAAACTGCCTGAAAAATATGCCACTTAAATAAAAATACTCCTTTGATGTGACTTGAATGTAACTGTCTGATGTTTCTCTCTCCTTGCATCTGTCTTTCTCTGTTCTGTACGTGTTGAGAAGATGCTTACTCTCGTGCAGTTTTTTTTTCTTTCTCGTCTGTAGCTGGTCCTGTTTCTGTCCTCTGGTGGTTGGTATTTTGAGATTTAAAAAAAAAACATGTTAATTTGGTGCATTCTTTTGTACTGCGAAATCTTCTCACCCTTCTCCCTCCTTTTCGCGCTCTATCTCCCTATTTGTTGACAATATGTATGCATGCTTATGGTGTGCGATGTAGGCAAGGTTGTTGATAAAAATCGTTTTGTGTCTTCTCTGTGTTTCAAAGCTCCACCTGTTAGCCTCACTGCATGCCATTTTAGACAGATATTTCAGTCTGTAACTTTCCTGCAAAAATGGAATCACCGCACACTCTGAGAATAAAGTGATTTCATATAATTTTTCATCGTCTTGTGTTTCTGCATTCAAACAGTACTGCAGCAGGCCTTTGGCTACTGCTCCGTCTGTGTAAAATAAAAAACAATATATGGAAGCAGTGGTAGTGACGTGCAAGTGTATTTCTGGTTTGGGAGGCAACATCATCCCTGACTTGTGAGACTGAGACGTGACCTGCAGTCATGGATCATATCCCATTGCATGGCATTTGTTGCGGTATATGTGCAAAGACCTTCAATGTATATCACATGTTACTGTTTCTGTCAGTCAATCCTGTTTTTCATCTCAACATGGCTGTTGTGCATTTTTTACATTTTATTTTTTCTCCAAAGGAATTTCAACATCTATTCAATAAAAGCGAAAAGGGCTGTAAACAGAATGCACTGTGTTGTTCAAATCGTGATTGGAGGGTTTTCCAAAAACCCCCCAGGGACATCAAAGCGATGCAAATAGCATCTCTCTCTCTCTCTGTCATAGCAGTTTGTTTGTCATGAGTGGGTCTGTGATATCGGTATCGGCAAACCTTTTAGATCAAACAAATCCACTGAAAAGATAATGGAGGAACGCCAAGCAAGGATTAGGGATCGTAATGACTTCAGAGTTGGGTTTTATTCCAGGACAAAAAGGAGGCCGACACTAAGATGAAATGAATTGATTATGATGCTTTGACATTTTCATGTTTATTGCTTGTCAGAGTTTTGGTTTGGATATTAAGTGAGATATTCTTTCAAAAGGTTGCTGGCATCGCCTTTCAGCATATACAGTGCAAAGCATGTCATAATATTGTTTACCTTCCACTCATGCATCAGTAAATTTCAGTTAGATTAACTTAGTTTAGCTGCTGTATCAATCTTATTTGGAGTCCGGCTGTGTTTTTACAAAAAGGCACAACTTCTTATAGGAAAAAAATGATCACATTCATTTATTTAGTGGTTCAGTTGGTACATAAATAAGTATTTTCATTGCCTGATAAATCAGACAACTTGGTGGGATGCTGCCGTGCTTCAGTAAGCACACGTTGTTTGCAGAGCAGGGGGGAACAAAATCTTTCTCACTGTCTGTTGCAACAGATGTTGAGTGATTTATGCTCTGCCAGTTCCTCAACAGACATTCCCCCATCCCAGAGAAAGGTTCTTATTATTAGCATGGTACCATACCAGAGGCATTAGCAGTATTATTAAGTTTAACTATTAAACTCTCCTAGCTTTCCCTGAATGAAAAGCAATAAATCTCTAGGCTACTTCTGGGCATTGAACCTACATGGGGTAGTCCACAACAGCAAATTAAGCTATTAAGAAGATCTCAAGACAGTTTCTTCATGGGTACTTCAGCAATTTAGTATGGCACTTTAATAAAGCTGGTCGACTTGTGAGAGACAGAAAATCGGAACAGTAGAGGCAGAGGTATCCTGATGTCTAGTCATTAAAAGTCAAACTTCAAAAACCTGGATCCTACACTTCCCCTAATGCCACTCTAGTGTCTTTTGTTAGACCCTCCCTGCCTGGTAAATGCCAGCGTCTTTCAAACTCCACACCTGCATTGTTAACTCAGGCTTGCTGCTATAAATTGAAAGTCTCAAGCAGAAAGCGACCCTGATGACATCACTACAACATCATCTAGCCTTGTTAATAGCTGCTAATTGACTACTAATTAGCCAGCCAGCTACTGAGCTATTTTAAGCTTTGGTCAGCAGACCATTCTCCAGCTACAACATTTAGTAACATACTATAGAGTAGGACTGAAGTTTAATGTGCCATAGAAACCTACATTTGGATACGTATCTACCTCACCAGCCCATTCACCAAAATTTGATGATTTGAAATTTACCCACACCACCAACATCTTTATTAGGTTTCTCCTCTTCCATTCTTCTTGTGTGCCATTATATTCACACAACCATTTGTCCATAATGGCACCAGACCTAGTTGCTCAGTTTGTGACAGAACCGCAGAGCCTCTGTGGGTCGCACTGTGCAGCTGCTTTTCCACCACTTCAGGCTGAGCACACACAAGGGTCTTGGCTTCTCCTTGGCAATAAAAGTCCACAAGTCTCCCTGCAGGAAATGGAGGTATAAATCAATTCCATTAGTATTCATGCTCTGAGGTAGCCTTTTCAGACCGAGCTGCCTGTGTGCTCTCTGAGCAGCACTCAGGCTGCAGGGGAGCCATGGCTCTATTGGTGTCCTGTAGACATGCAACAGTCATTGTCAATTAACTGCTCTTCACTGGGCACCGGACCCATAAACCAGCCAGTGCACACAGACTGGAACTGGAATCTGGAAAAAGGATTTTTTTTTCTCGAGGGTGGATGGAGATATTTCCTTCATGAGAACTAGTGTTATCAGTCACCATCTGGCTGTTTTGATTGCTGATTTATTATATGGTAATTTGCTAAAGGCCTGCTGTGTCACACTCTAAGAATTAATGACAGAGACAATTAAGGCACAGAAAAGATTACATAGATGACATATTGACTGCAGAGCTGATCTGATGTCTGGTAGAAATATTTTTCAGAACTGCTCTGGAGGAAGAAATAATCCCATTGGTTGAACTAAAAGTCAGCGTGTATACTCACATAGTTAAATGAGTCACTCTACTTTAAAATGTCATGTTGCATTTCTGAACACACCAAACATTTATCAGATGCTGCATTGCCTTACATTACAAACCATCATAATGGGAGGCAAATCAAAGCTATCCAGCCTGTGTGGAGTTAGTCTTTTACAGAAGTAACATTAGCCTGAAACCCAAGAAAAACACAAGAAGCAAATGTTATAGCGCTCTGGCCTCAAACTGAGTAAGTCCAGTCTGTTATCTAGATTACAGTATTTAGATATCTTCTGGCCTTTTACTTTAAAATAGCCATACTCAACCCACTTGCCAAACACAACATTGACGTCGGATGATTCTGCAAACCCCTGGATTACATTCAGTGGCATTAGCAACTGGAAATTACTTAGTATGGTGTTTTTCTAATTAACTATTCTTGCATGGCAACTACTGTATGACTTAGCAGTCTCTGTGGCCACAATGCAGGACAATGGTAGAGAAGAGTCATCAAGTCAGCAAATTTACTCTTGTTTGTTTTGATATGAGCAGAGGTCTGTTTTATTGCTTATTAACTCAACCTTTGCATGTATTATTTTTTCTTCTGTGTCCATGCTTTAAGGTTAGGGTGCTTTAAGGTTAACCAAACGGACAAGTTGTTGATCTGAGTTGGGACGTGAACCCCGCTCTCCGGTGTCCATTTCGAATATGATGCACAATTTTTGCCACACATAAATGACAAACTACCTGCACTTCCCCCATTGGCACTAAACATTGGCATTGTCCAAAAAAAAAATGTGCTTGTTGAGTTTCTAACATTATTGATGACATAAATGAAGAATGGTTTGTACTGTTATGTGTAATTGCATATGCGTTGATTGAATTTGTGTTTTTATTTTGTTCTTTATCATTTCACTAACTTGCGCTCCACCCATTGACATCTGCCTTTATGAGATCATTTCTGTTTTCAGGGAAGCTCTGACTCTTTGAAACATGTGTATAACTAAAGGTAAAGTGGTCTTAAACTTCAGTGTGGAGTCTCTAGACAACAGCCTGCACATAAAAACAACAAAAATCATCCCATATACAGTTTACATATGACATAGCTCTGTGTGTGAGAGCAGTGTGAAACACAATAGGGTCTCAGCTGTAGATAGAAATGTGTAGTGTGACCAACAGTGCTGAATTTCCATACAGCAAAACTAATACTCAGAGACAGGCAACCACCCTGAAAAAGCTTTCTTTATTTTCCCATCACACTACATCCAATGGGCACACCATGTGCTCCAAATGCATGCATGCAGATTCTCTTCTGTTCTGCATATTTTGATTATATGCAAATGAACTCTTGAGAGGTAAATGAGACTTCTATTTGACTGTGATCACGCTGGGAAAGTCTCTTTCTCCACCGTTCAGCTTTCGGTCCAGGGGACCTCGATAGCTATCACAGCATCCTGGGGAGACTCTGATTGACAAGTCCACTGACATGAGATCGTAGCGGCCACAGCGGCTCAGATGAAGCTATAATAGGTCCGTTTAATGAATAAAGTAGCTCAGAGACCTTACCCACCCGTATCAGCGACAGACGTGGGAGCTGCTTTTCCATCCACCTCAGTGACAAGAGGTCGGACGTATTATAAGGCATTTAATTTCAGCACGAGACTCCAAAGGGACATTCCTCCATTTCACTCTGTTAAAAGGAGTGGACAAATGGGCTGAAAGGGATTTAAAAAAGTTCGGTTAAAGAGCACTCCTGACCTCAATTAGTGAGCATCCCTCCTCTGAGTCTGAAGTGCTAGCTGGCATACGATGATGCTAAGTCTTTGCCACGCAACCTCCAAACTGTCTAATCCTGTGTAGAGGCTTGCATTATACATTAAACTTCCTCCACAAATAGAAGATGCAGTATGAATACTGCATGTTCCTCCGTAAGGATTTAAAGGGAGTAAACAGGATGTTTTGCTCTGTCTATAAATACTCCTGTGCTTCAGTAACGTTTCCTTCAGGGGAGCTGTCACTCCCATACTGTTCTGAGGTGCTGCTTCTTCTGTCTAAAAAAAGACATCATCTTACATTTCACCAACCTGCATTCTCACTCTGAAACCAGGTGTCGTGCACATTCAGCTAATGTGGCTCAGAATATTAGTTGTTTGTTTGCAGCGATCCAATTCCGAGCACTAACTGTTAAATGGAATCTTTTTTGGAATTTCTTGACTGGAATTTTTTTTGTTGGTGGTTTCTGTCTTCATGCATCCAGGTCTGATTATATAGTGGAATTTTATTTTCCTTTGGAGGTGGAGGTGGCTGGCATTGGTTGGACACTGAAATGACAACCAACAACAGCAGAGAAAGGAACTGTTTTTAGAGTTTGGCAGCAACAAGATGATTGGCTAACAAGCATTGTGGCGAAATCTGATTGGTTAAAGTGTGAGTGGGCTTAGCATTATGATGGTGAATGTGACTGAACTTTTGCTAAGCTTCATTAAAGAAGAAGAGGGCAAAATGAACATTATGCATTATAGTCATTTATTCATCGTAGGCATCATTAGCTGCCTTCAAGTCAAGACAAGTCAGTTCTATTTATATAGCCCAATATCACAAATCACAATTTTCCAACAACACCCTCTGTCCTTAGACCCTCGATTTGAATGAGGAAAAAACTCCCCAAAAAAACATTTTAACAAGGAAGAAATGGAAGAAACCTCTTAGGAAGAGCAGCAGAGGAGACAATTGAGCAGTTTCGGGTGTCGCCCACTAAGTAGGATCTGAGCTACACCCCCTCTTCTCCTTTATAGAGTCCTGGACCACACCATTCACACAGAGAGGAGAAACAGACAAGCACACAGAGGGAGAGAGCCATGATAACATGCAAACTGGGGAGAGAAGGAGAGGCGGGGGGATGGGGGGTGGATGATGGGTGGCATGCACAGATTGGCAGCTTTTAAGGTACAGAAACAAAAACAGCAGAGGGTCAGAGAAATGCCGTCGATATCAAAGAGTGTGCGGCCTGTTTAATTCTCATCGGCAGGATAAACATGGACTATACTGTGAGTACTAATGTTAATAGATTCATTGAGACTGAGAGTGACCCGTCGGAAGTAAAGTGGTAACAGGTACGTGGCCTGAAGTATGGAAGGAGAAGTATTAATTGAAAGTTAAAAACATCAGTTTTCAGCTTAGATTTACAGGCCTCAGCAGAGTCAGACTGATGTCAGCGGGAAGATTATTCCAGAGAAAAGGGGACTTTTTTTTAACTACCACTAGGGGGCACCGAAGTCAGAAATTTTAAAATTTTTTCCATTGTGCTCTCAATGTTTATTAGAAATATTTAAGGCCTGACCCAACCCTGCAGTTTGTAAGCAAAACTGCGCCGGGTGGCAGACCTCCACAGGAAATAGAGAGTGTTCCCCTCTTACATTTTCCTAGCTTGTTCACTTCTCATCTCTCTCTCAGCTCTGGGTTACTGCCCCTCCCAAAACTGTACTTTACATGATATGTTCATAAACAGGCCTATTTGTAGCATGGCCTCACGGGCTTGATTTGGGTCTTTTCCTCAGCATGGTCTTATTACTTTCAAACACGACACATTAAATATTACAGCACATCTGACTGGGCTAAATCTGCAGCCTCACTACCCAGAAAGCGCTCCTTTGGATTAAGCTCTGCTGAGCTGCAAAATTGACCTGCCAGTCGTCTATGGAAATTTGATAACAGAGGTGAAGCTCTGAGCCTGACATCTGAATTTTTACTCTGAAGCAGCCGTGGCAGAAAGACGGCAGAAAGTAAATCATGCTCTCTATGGTTATCAAGGCCTTGGCCATGTAGTGAAGAGGGGAAAAGAGAAAAGGAGGAAATACAGTCTGAGATAAAGACAGTACTGGTTCCCAATGGAAACACAACACTGTGATATCTTATTACCAGACTGTTAGATGAAGCATCTCCTCAGCCCAAGTTCCCTAGTTGCATCTCTTAATCCGCCCACATTTCCTCTCATCCAGGCCTGAGTTGTGACCGTTTGATCCATCCAGAAAACCAATTACATATAGCAGGCAGCCTAATTGTCTCAAATTTAATTTAAGACACTCATTTGTTCCACAGTCAAGAGATGGGCCAAGATTTATGCAGAGGGGCCCTGTTCTGCCTCTTGCAAATGGGCAGCTTTGAAATTGAAATGCTGTTTTTTGTGTAAGAAGCACTGGGCAACTCATGGTATTTATTTGAAGTCAGTGCCTTGAAGAGAAGGTCATTTAATTTGAGATCCTTGTCAATGCATGGTATTCTAAGAGATCTATGTGCTTAAAATGCAGATTCCCCATTACTTTAAGCAGTGTAAGGTGCCACAAGTAAGAGGGAAAAATACCTCTTTTCGATGCACAGCACATCTCCAGAAAGCTCTGCATCCACTGAATAAAGCATTACCTGAATAATTAAAAAGTTTTAACCTAAATCTAAAGTTACCTGATTTTGCTAATGTGCTAAAAGACAGATATCTCATTATAAAACTAGGACAGTCCGATTACAATTAGCGAATACTCTTAACTTTTCCAGTTGGAGATGAAAATGGGACAGCAGGGTTTTTTCATTTTTTTTGGCACACTCCTTATCTGTGACACCATATGGATGTTTAGCTCTGGCAAAAATCAGCTGACAAAGGTGGAAAAGATGGATGTGCTGATATTCAAGAGGATTTTCTGGGGATAGGGGTGGATTTTCTGACCCATAAATGATAGAGATGAAATGGAGATAATATGGGTGTTAAGTCTCAAACAGTCACTGTTTGCAGAGCTACAACATGCTAGTAGTAGATAATAGTAGTATCACTCCTTAGGTTTGTGCCTTATTAGGACCCAATAAAGCCGACAAAAAGTGTACTTTTCTTTAATTAAAAACAAACTTAGCGGTGGAATAGCAGCGACATGACCTTTCATGAAACACATTCAAATATGCGAGAATTATTATGGGATGCAGATAAGACTGCTCATTAAGCCAGCGAGTCAGAAACTGCATTGAGATTGCTTAGAAGCAGTAAATTACAGTTACTGCCCATGAAACACATGCAATATTCTCAGCAAATAGTGCAATAGTGGAAATTCTCACAGTTCAAACTGGACCTAAAAATAGAAACAGAGAGGTTGAGGTAGACTGGGTGAGCGCTGTGCCAAATTATTAAGTGAACTGCCATGCAACATGTGAGCTGAGCACGCGTGGGGTAATGGGAGGTAAGAACAGCTATACTCCACTTGCTAAACTGTCAACAAAGTGGTGGAAAAGGGTGGTGAGAGGGTTTATAATTGGGATATGGCCCATTACAACAGAAGTAGGATAATGTATTATATTTTATATATTTGTTTAATGTGTTTGACTGGATGAATTGTGTGTAGACACGATTAGCTTATTAATATATTAGAGACTAGCAGTTGCTTTATCATTAACAGCTCCTGCACAGCCATGGTCCTCCCACACAGGTGTTGTTGCTTATTTTTCCTGATTAGACCTCTTGTCAGGCCTGTGTGGGTTGTACAGACTGCACTTGATTGACATCTCTCTCATTCTCCTCTTAGTTTTGTTCCACCATTAATGAAATTTGCTCCCCATTCATTTCACTGAGCAAGGAGGCAAGACATATTCACTTCCAGCCAGGAGTTAATGCCGCCTCGTTTACCTCATGCAGGGTTCAATCTGATAAAGCTTTGACCTACGAAATCACAAGGCTCTCCAAGAGGGTGGGATTGAAAAATGTGTATACCATTGTAGATAATTGCATGTGAAATAATACAAACAACAGAGTAGTAGGAATGTGGTTGGGTGCAGAGAGTTCAAGGACAATGATATAGCCTAATGACAATAAGAAGCTTGTTATGTTGTTAGCCTGTTAGCCATTCTAGCTCTTGCAGATTATGCGGGAGCTAGCCCTGTACCTAACTGCCCACATTATTTCCTCTCCTGTCTGTAGCCACTTTTGACCTGCTCTGACCACAGTACATCTTTATCATTCCTATAAGTTCATTAAGTTTGGTGGAATTCCCAGCATATCTCTGCCCAATTTTAGCTGAAGTCTAATCAGATATATTCAAGGGTGTTGTCATGTTGTCATGTACTTACAAGTACGTATTACCATGTACCCTTCACAAAGTTGTAAAAGAAAGAACAATCATCAGAACATATTTGTGTTTTAGTTTTCTGTAATGCACCTGAAACACAGCACAGGTGATAATAAATTCATACACCTTGGGAGAAACATTTTGGAACAAAGCTCTTCATACATACTGCTCAATAAGCACAAGACGTCTGCATGAAAAGAGTTTCAGGTCATAAGATTTTGAAGGTTTACAGTTTCCTCTTTTTCACAATAGGAGGCAGTAACAAGAGGTTTGGTATCTGAGATATACTCTGTACAACCCTGTTCCAGTTGCGTTTCTATACTACGGTGGTCTTATCTTTCCCTTCAAGAGAAAGATGGCCATGTGACCCCAGGAAAACAAACGGAGCAGATAAACAAAGAGTCTTTGTGTCAGTGCAGACTCCACATTTCCACTGCACAAAAGGAAACGCTGACTTTTATAATCGCCGTGGCAACTGGGCCCTATTTCCCCAGGTGTCATGGTGAGAAAATTACCTTATTTTTCCTTGTACTGAAGCAGTGTTACACAAAAGATGCCCCGCAAATGTTTGTCTCTTTAGCGCCGTTTTAATTGGATTTCTTTGAAAGTTCAGATTAACCTCGAGGGTGCCTCTGTCTCTGGTTGTGGCCTGACACCCAGTTTCTACCTGCCTCTCCTTGAGCCTAATTAAATTGCTCTGTGTTTCTTGGGGCTGCTATTCATCATGTCTAGACTTGCTTTCGATTGATTCTTGTTTTGCAAACAGGAAGTGTTGCTGGGTCACAGGAGATCCATCCCAGGATCTGCATACACATGCATTTCGCTCGCGAGAAATATACTCTAAAGTCCGTGCAAAGCTGCAAATTCATGATCCAAAAACACTATCACACTGTCAAGCATGAGTGAAGAGCTGCTGTTCTAAACAGATTTACAATATTTTTGTCCCCCGCAGACTCAAATTTGTGCTCACTTGGTTCCTTGGTTTTATTACCAAGAACTTGAGGTACATACTCAGCATCTGCAAAGAATTATCCAAGGACTGCAAGGCACATACATATGCATTTTAATTAAAGATAAAATAAGAAGTGTGGCAGTTTTTAAGCACTCTGTGCTCTCATGAAGACAGTCCTCTTAGATATTTAATTAGCCTCCTCATTTAAATCTCATTTGGTACTTGCTTAACACCAGAATCTTTCCATGGTGGCCTATTCTTAGGCCTTATAAATATTCAATTCATCCATAATTATCTTGATTATAATCAAGTGTTTAACAATCATGTGTAATTAAATGCTGCAGGGGTCATGAAATCCATCCTTCTTTATAATGTACTTACAGTATCATATTACACTTTTCAAAAGTTAAAGAATCAATCAATGAATTCAATAACTGAAATAAATGTGAAATGTATATATATAAATTTAACAATCCCACCACAAGGTTTATTTAGTAGCTGTACTTGAGCTTTTGATCATATCACAGATTCTTCCTCAGCTGTACTTTTAATCTTACAAATGGCTGAAATGAAATATGCAGGTTCACTTATTCACTCTACCAGCAGATTTTTGCAATCTGAGAAAGAAATCCAACTTGTTTATAGTTTAAATGAACGGGAGGTTTCATTTGCATGCATTTCAAACTTAAAATTCAACAAAAACAGGCAGAAAAGGAGAAGCTGATGAGGATCTACTGATCAAATCACTTACTCTAGCTTTGGCACTTTACGCAAATAAATCTTCTTTTTTTAATCAGTTGGTGTGTCAGATTATTTTCTTTATTATTTTATTCTATTATACCTACTATATTGAAAAAGTCACTATTTGCATGTTTTCTGTGTGCAGAATGTGCAGTAGTGGTCTCTGCTTCCCGCCGGCTTTGGATCTATATGCAGTACAGTGTGTCTGCTGGTGTCCTGAAGCAAAAAGACAGCAGAGAGCAGAGCCCTGACCACCGTGGGGCCCAGTGGAGTGAACAGACCCTGAACCATTGATGTGGAAGGCACACATGTATTTGTCCCCTGGTACTGCACGATTTCACAGTCACCTCCAGCAAATACTAGTATAGTAGAATCTGACTGAGACGCTGTCAAAGTTCTGTATTTACTTTTTATCCTGTTATAATAAGAAGGGTAGGTGGATGTTGTGGAATAAAATTAAAGTTGTTCCTCCAGCAGAACACTGTTTCACTGCATTTTGCTTGAATTCCCTTCAGCTAACCGAAGCATATGACTAACTGTAGTCCTGTGGTGTGCCATAGTTTGCCATAAATGCACAAATAACAAGATTTATAGTGAAGGATCCCCAGCGAGAGCACTGAACCACTCACAGTCCAGCTGTGACAGAACTGTGATGGCATACAGGGAATTTCTCATTCATTTTCTATCATGGACCCTCAAGATGTCTGGTTCCCCCTCCCTGATGATGTGTGACAGCTGCCAAGTATTTATTTATTTTTTATCTTGTCACAAGCTGATGGAAGAATTATTGCTGTGCAAAAGAAGAGCAACACTTTTTGAAGGACACACTGATCCAATGGAAAAGTGAAGGCATCATTTTGACTTGACCTGCCTTAGTACGGATGTATTGTATAAACATAGAAATAAAAAAAGAGCTCGATCTACTGACATATTTGTTTGCTGGGATTGGTCTTTTATTCAACTACGGTATTGCCATCTTGAATATGCTTGTGTGTGTGTAGGCTTCTCTACTCTGTGTTTAACAGTCTGAATTTCGGTGTTTTAATGTCTCTATGACATAAATCATTCACCTGAAAAGAGAGAAATTATTTATCTGATTTGTCTGCTTTCTCAAAATCACTCCACTCTGAAACTGTGAAATCAAAAACACTGCATTTTCTCATATCAAGTCATTTTTGCCTGTAATAGATTCATTAAAATGTTAATTTCCATTGCAAATCAGCCTGTTTCATTCAATTTCTAAAGTCCAGTTTCATTTTTCTTGATTCAAGTGTAGCAACATGTATTTATTTATTTTTTTCAAAATACAACACTCATTTATGGAACATTTGTGAAACAAGTTGATTTCTGTTTTCTGGATATTTTAACTTGAACTTTCTCTTCTTTCAAGAAAATAAGCACTCAGTTATAGATAGAAATAACTTGAAATAAGATGGAGTTTCTTTACAGTGTATTTAAGATGATCTCTCCAGTAACACAAAGGTTGACACTTTCTGTTCATTTGTTCAAGTTTCAGGTTAGCTTTAGCTGATTCTACAATAACATCTGTGGATCCTTAAATCATAATCTTATCTCAGAATCCTAGATATTTATGATATTTATAGTTCAGCAGATAAAGTCTGTACCTTTTGAATGCCATGTTGGAGAGATCATTATGTTCATTAGTTGCTTCTGAAGTTTACCCCATGCTGGATAATTCTTGACTAAGGGGAACCATAATGGCATTACCCTTTTAACGCCATTAGGATAATCCCTGCATTACTCTTATTGAATGAAACCCACATATTATGAAAAGTATTATATTATATTATATTATATTATATTTCAGGACTGAATGGAAAGCTGCTTTACATTTTTGTGGCCACGCAAGTTTCGAAAGGCAGTTTTAAGAGGTTTCATGGGCCAAGGACAACTTGAAACATACTGATAATTTAATGAATTAGGTTGGTGTTATTCTGTCTTTTTAGTAGTATCAACAAATGCTATGAAAAGACAAAATTAACAATTAAATTATCCTACTAATTAGTATCATCTATTAGTTTTAGTCTCTTCTGGAGATTTGTTGATTGTAAAAAGATATAACAACACTAGCATTATCCCTTAAGGAAAAAAGTGAGAAACACATTTAGTACAGACAAATATAAAGGTAAATGATATTTCTGTCCTCCAACAACCAGACAGACTGAGGGGAGTTTCCCCCGACTGGGAGCGACAGACTACCTTCCAGCTTGTGATCAGTGTTGGTTTTTCTCGGCCTTCACATCGGGGGTGATTTTTTTCCACCTGATCCACCATCTGAACTGAATGGTACTGCCAAACCATGTGACTGCTTTTTGCAGGCTTCTCTGTTCTGAGATCAAACATTGAGCAGACCTGGCATCAAAGCCAGCACTGTAGAGCAGAGAGAAAGCTAGTTAATATCTAATGCTATAAAGTCTTAATGCACAGAATTACCATGCAGAAGGAGGTCTTTCACCACCCTGTCAGACATGTTGGCCTACTTATACTTGAGCTCCCGCAGGAAAGATGGTAAATAAATTATTTACCAGACCACTGGAGTGGTTGAAAGGGCACATGTGCTGATGTCTGTGAAGAAAAAATCCATACACTTTGCTCTGAAATCAAACATCCTGAGAACCCTGTGCCCATGTATCACCCAGTATGTCAATATGCAGTGATGTGGGAAAGATTTGGAAACCCAAAACGATGGATTGCTGCAGTGGAGCTTGTGACTCCCTCGTTGGCTCCTCCTCACTGCTCCTCTCTGGCATCGATCAGTCCCCTTTAGAAGCCTTTGTGTAGCCTGTGATACCTTTTAGTATTATCTGCTGTACAATACTGTCCTCACATGTGGGTTTGATCAATATGTAGTTTTAAAGTGAGAGGACAATATTTTTGTGTTAAACTGTGTGACAGTTTCCTTATTTAAATTAATCAAATTAATTAAGATTCCATTCAAACATTAAACAAATAAATAGATAATATATAGAACTGGGAGTGTGTTGTTGCCCCAAGTTAAGGAGTTAAATTATCTTACGATGGATTGGTGCAGCGTCAACAGTAATGGGTGTTGTAGCAAACTATCTTGGTAAAGACAGCTGAGCTTTAAGGCAAATCTCTCGATTTACCAGTTGATCTACATTCCAACCCATGGTCATGAGCTTGTGATAATGACCAAAACAATGAGATCACTGATACAAGCGGCCGAAAATATAACCACTTTGATACGGTGGCTGGGCTTATCCTTAGACAGCTCGAACATATGGAAGAAGCTCAGAGTAGAAGTGCTACTACTTTGTGTCAAAAAGAGCAATTGATGTGGTTCAGGTGTATCATTAGGATGCATCCTGGGTTCCTCCGTTGAGAAGTTTTCTGGGAGGACTGGGAGGAGACCCTGTGGTAGACTCAAAACACACTGGAAGAATTACAAATCCCTTCAGGCCTGGGAACATCGCTGGATCCTTGTAGGAGGAGTGTGTTGTCACTAATTCAGGTTTTGGGATCCTCCAGGAGGTGCTACAGCAGCCAAAAATGGATGGATGAATGGATGGATGGATGGAGATAATATACAGACAATAACACACACCATCAAAGTTTTGTCATCACTGGCAGGATGACCTTTGTGTATGGTTTCTTTTATTTTTTTCATGTTTTAAACTGAGAATGAGTGTCAGCACACACTGATGACGGCAGGATGACGAGAATGTTTTTTTTCTTTGTGCTGCTTTTCTATAGATTGACAAGTCAGGCAACAGGCAGTCAGAGCACTGTGGTGTCACATATTGGTCAGTGTACAGTAAGGTTGGCGATGAAGAAGTTAGAATTATTTTTATTGAACATCCACACCAAGCCCAACAAATAAGGATATTTTTATTAAAATCTCTTAAGCAAAGTAGTCAGTTAAGAGGAATTATTTACTTTATTTAATTATTAATTAAGAACTTAAAATTCTTAGTTTGAAAGAAAATGTATGTCACACTGTAAACAACATATCCATTTTCTGCCAATAAAAGGCCAGTGTCAGTGGAAGCCAATACTGTATATTTCCCTATATTTCCACAGTGTATTACATTATGCAGTTCAACGACTGGATGAATATTTGAAATAAAGTGACATGAAATGATGTGTCATCAAAGCACAAAATGAAAGCACATTTTTGTGAGCCCTCACAAGGCAAAACCTTGAAAACATCAGTGAGAATTCTTTTAATCAAGATTTTATCATTTGATCAGCATCTCTACTACACTGGTGATGGTAGTGGCAATTAAAAAATAAGATTTGAAAGAATTAGTAATGGAACAGATAAAAGCAGAACTGCGGATCCATCCTCTAAAGCCTCATTCTTTTCAGCCTGCTTCACCCATGACATCCCATGCTTAAAAATGAAGGGCTAAGATTGCGCTCAGAGACATTTTGGGTGACAGTGACGGTATTGAATTTTCAATTATTCATTTGAATCATAACAGGATAATGAAGAGGAGGGAAATTAATGATAAGGACCACCTTTAGCTCAGAGTATCAATTTGTCCCCATGCATAATTTAAACGATTTCCTATGGAGCATGCTCACTCCAAACACAGGCAGGGAGATATGATTGAGAGGAAAATTGGAAATGAATGTGCCAAGGCTCTTAAAATATATGTTGTCTCATTGTGGAAGGGTCCCTGAGGCGTCTGTATAATATTTTGTCTTCCTCTTCTTCTTTTATGAAAAGTGACCCACTGCCAACTAAATGACTACAAGTCTCAAAACTGAAGTCCCAAATCAGGCCGTAAAATTGAAACAGGCAGGTCCCAAATGCAAAAACTGGGGTTGTTATTTAAAGAAACCTATTTAGCGAAAAAGTAAAAAGTAAAAAACAAAGCATTTTTAATGTTTTTTGCATTGCCTTTTGATTGCCTAATGTTCTTGAATATAATTTGAAATGTCATGCCTCTGTGTCATGCTGTCATCTCATTGGTTGCTCATTCAAAGTTCACCAACAAACTAGGCATAGTTTGAGCGCAGGCATAGAATCCAAGCAGCATGCAATGTCCAAAGTAGCTGTACATTGTTTTAGGATGTATCAAATGACTGCATGAAAACAATGTGAAAGGGGTTGCTTGTGGTGAATTATCACCCGAATCTGCAGCTCCCCTCGGCTTTACGGAGCTTTATAGCAAGTTTCAGATCATTGCTGTCTGGCTCACACAGGGCAGCTGTTTTCAGCAACAAAAGCTCTAAAAACACATGGTACACAACCTGCTCAGCACCAGAGGGAAGACAGACACAGTTAGCAACTAGCTGGCGAACATAATGGAGCATTTAGCAGCTAAAGACCCAGATATTTCCCTCAGGAATTGGTAGAGACCAAAACAGAGCTAAAAGAGAGTGAATATTGGACTTGCGTTCGCGAAACACGACTCCAAATGCTGGATGTGTAAATTAGCAACTGTTTTCTATCAAGTTAGCCATGTCAACTTAAAATGTGATGACATGCCAGTGCTGTGTTCATAACTTGTTTCTGCAGCCCCCAAGTGGCCAAACAAATCTGTTCACTTGTCAGTCCTGACAAGCCCTTCAGCTGGGTTTTCCTGCGATCACATCTATTTCAAGTAACACAAAAAGGCTAAAAAAGAAGAAATGTGAATAAGGCATGAAAAAATTCCAATTTTAAAATGCCTTTGGATGCAGTATGTTTTTCCTGATTATACGACAAAGAAACAATTTACCCCTGGTCACTTTTATACATAAAGAAGAATCTGAAAAGTAACTCATTTTAGTTGGAAGGCTTGAATTAATAATACAATGCTTTGTTCAAGGGTCCTGTAATACTACCTATTGAGGAGGAAATTCTGATTTGATTTGACCAAAAAGTCAGTGGGATTCAGTCGTGAGCATGTTTCTGTAAACTGAAGGCTGCAGCTCACCTCTCTAGCCTCTCTGATGCTTCACTGTCTGCAACAGTATAACAGAGGTATTTTGATCATGTAACACATCAAACTCAATAACATTTGAAATAGCACGTCTGCCCTTAAATCAGTCATGCCCAGTTATTAGTACAACAGCAGAACCTCAATTCACTACACAAGTATGTCTGACTCGTTTCATCAGACTGACGAGAAGCTGTTCAGGCATCAAAGACTCAGCAAGAGAGGAAGAGTTCTCATTTAAGAATCTGGTGCAGCTGCTCTGTTTTTCAGCTCTGCTTTTGATGGACAGGATTATCATTCAGGCATGGGAGGCAGTGATACATGAAGTCCAGCGGAGCATCAATCTACCCTGCCTTTTATTTGCACAGAGAGGAGCGCACAAAGGTTCATCAAATTGAGATGGGTACCAAAAAGCTGCAACGATGTGTGAAAGGATATTAGATGTGCCATTATCCACACCTGACACCCAGGCGGCTGAAAACTTTCAAACTTTCTGACATTCAACTCGTGACCTTCTCACTGCCGTTCTAAAAGCTGTTGGTGAACTCTATTGCCCCCAACTTCCTCCTCATAGTTAACAGATAACACTGAAAGGTCATCTGAGAGGTTCGTGTTCATCATCTACTGATGTGAAAAAGGTTAATAAATATACCAGGAAGCACTCAGGTGGAGATGGCTCTCCTGGGGCTTCTGTTTTGCATTCTAATTATGCACTTTCACTTTCTGAGAGACAGCATTCAACTTACATTGTCTTTTCATTGCCTTTCAAGTGCCCAATTAGTTGTGTGAAGCTTGATATAGGGAGCGTGGAGGTACCTCGAGGACTAATTTATTTGTGCCAGACCTGCGCTGTTGACTGACACTATTGGTCATGGATAATGACCCCAGTTAATTGCATATTTGAATGATGTACTAAGGGAAGAGGATGTACTGAAAAAAGTGACATTGTATTTCCAGAGGAGGATCTTGGACACTGTGAGGTCCCTGAGGTCTGGACCTTGGCAACTTTTCCCTGTTAGCTATTGTACCAACTTTTTGGCTACTTTTTTGTTGTTGTTATGGCTATATATGCTATGGCTATAGTCTGACAGCTGTAATGGAACAGGCAACAAAAGTGAGACTCAACCAAAGCACTTGTGTCAGAATGTAAAGTAGATTTATCCGCCAGTAAAGATGCATACCTGCCTGGGCTGCTGTCAGTGACAAAGGAAGGAAAAATGGAATAATAAAAGCAATATGAGTGAGCAATGTCAGGCATTTAAACAACCTCCAGTACCTGTGCCTGATCTCGCTCGGTCAGTACAACCCTGGCTACATGGCCCTGCATGGACATGGATGTCCTAAAAAATACATAGAATCTAATAATCATAGTTGATCTGGATCCAAAAGACATGTATATCTCCATCAATAAAAATATGAAATAAAATGATTCTTAGCCACTTCATAGGCTTTGCATTGTCAGACCTGTCTTCACATTATGTGGTGTCCCAAGCAGGTCAAAAGTCCTTAGCACATCTTGGCACAGCACTTAGTCAAAGCATCACCCATCATTAACTCCCATTTGAAATTAGCCATGGAAGCAGACTAACATCTTCTATTGAATTTGTAAGTTATTAACTGAAATCCAATTAACTGTACAGTGATCCATGGCCCAGTTTCCATAGGAATTATGTCCATGTTGGATGATTCTGCATGTCCAATGCTAACATTTGATGCCGATGCAGGGAATTAAAAAGTTAAAGGGTGTTGAGGTTGTGGATGGGTATGTATGTATCAGAGTGTCAGTTTGCATCCTGTCTAAGATCAGTAATTCACATTGGCTACTTCTGACCATGTCCACAATCTTTCCATAACCTTAACTAAGTGTTTGGTTTTTGCAACACTCCCTGCAAATATTTTAGAGGGACTTTACTATCAAATGAGCACATCTACCGTTTTTCTAGACTAGAGAAGGGTATATTTGATCCTAAATACAATGTAAGTTGTTAACGTGTGCATGACAATATTAAATGTCGATCTTAGTTTGTACGGAGTATCTTCAATGATGAACACAACACAGTGTTGCACGTGGTCAGTAAGTCAGCATCGATGTTGGTAGGGTTTTATAACCCACTTCCACTCCCCACTTCATGGTTTGGGATGGCACTTAATGTGGCCGACCCTCCATGTGAACGCGCAAATGGTGGAAGTGAGTAGGGAGAGGGTGTTGGGGTGGTGTGAGAAAAGCCCCAACTCTCCTTTCTTTTCAGACCCTGCCACTCCCTCCTGACCTGCAATAGCCCCTGCGATTCCCCATCACCTGACTGCCCCACCCACCTGCTCACCTGTTCCCACTTATTCTTTTGTCACTGTTCTTTTGTCGCCTCACAGCTAGAGGGTTCTTGGTTCAACTCTACCAGTCGTCTGGGGCCTTTCTGTGTGGAGTTTGCATGTTGTCTGCGTGGGTTCTCTCCGGGTACTCCGGCTTCCTCCCACCATCTTGCAGGTTAGGTTAACTGATGACTCTAAATTGCCCGTAGGTGTGACTGTGAGTGTGAATGTTTGTCTGTCTGTCTCTGTCTCTGTGTGTCAGCCCTGTGACTGACTGGCGACCAGTCCAGGGTGTACCCCGCCTCTCGCCCAATGTCAGCTGGGATAGGCTCCAGCCCCCCCGCGACCCTCTGAGGATAAGCGGTATAGATAATGGATGGATGGATATTATGGCCCATTTTCACCTGTTTCTTGTCAGATCGTTTAAGGTGTTCCTCACTAAGCATTCCAGAAACTTCATCTGCCTGCCTTTTCTGCATGGTTAAATTTAACTCAGAGTAAAGACTTTTATCCCCTTTTATCTTTTATCCCAATCTACTTGGTTTTTGAGTCTTGTTTTTGTTTTTTTAACCTGTGACGTTACAATGTTGGTATTAAACATTCAAAATCGCAACTGGGATTTTGCAGAATTGTTTAAGTTGTGTTCTGTAATAGGGTTTTAATTGTTTACCTAGTGAACAATGGAGCAGTTTAAGAGACACCCAATCAGAAGTGCTCATGTTATTTGCTCATTAACAAATAACAGTATGGTTTCTTTGGTTCCCAACTGTTGCAGTGGTGCTGTTCAGTGGCAGCACAAAACTGTGTTGGTGCATTGGTCAGGTCATTGGTAAGTGTTCAAATCTATTATTACAAAGCAGAGGGACCTGCAAAATGGCATACCAAAATCTTACCCTGCAATAAACCTTTTTGATTTCAAATTCACTCTTTATCACTCATCATAAAGACCCCATCGATTTATCTGGGCTATCATGTGGTTCATTCCTTTTTCAATTTAATGCTTCAGAGGTTTTCAGAGCAGGTTAGACAAAGATACAATGGCAGCCTTCTAATATTAAGTTTAGATCAATATCCTGAGTCTCTGCAAGTCTTCCACTGGGACCAAACTGAGGCCAGTAATCCTTACGACTGTACATATCAGATGTTGGACTTTGGATATTGGAAATCTTGAGACAATACACATAATGTAAATGCAAAGCCATCAAACATTTTAAGTTAATTTGTCATCTCTTTTTTTAACCCATGTGTATTTGAAAAAAGTGTGAATAGTGATAGTAAATGCCTTTTTTGAATTTTAATATAACTTTATAACATATAATTTTATTGCAAGAAAGGTTTATAAAGAAGAAATTCAGACGAATCAGACAAATATATTTTTTGCTTTTTTTAACATCTGTTTGCATTTGACAGCCACAACTTCATGTAATGGTTCTAAAATAATAATAAGTTATATTCAAGCTTAAATTCATCACAACCAGTGTTATTGCAGCTGGCAAAATATGTTACTGCTAACTTGAACTCTAAGCTTCATGGATAAGGTGAGCTCATGGCTCCAGGAGACATCTGGGTTGGAAAGCTGCTGAGGTAGATGGTCCTCACATCCCAAGATGTCTTAAAACTCTTCGTTTTGCCTCCGTAGTTTCCTAAATTCCTAATTGGCATAGCCTCCAGGATAAGATGGACTCTTTTTGCCTCTTCTTTGTCTTTGTTTGAAAAGAAAAAATGTTTCTCCCTCAGTGCACAGAAGTATAAAAAAGTAATGAGGTGTGAAAACAGAAATCAGAATTAGCTCTCATGGGTTCCAGCCAAGAATGCTGGGATCTGATTGAGCAGCCTGCCACAAACTTTCACAAAGTACTGCATGGACTCATGGGCTTTATGAGGGCAGCAATAGCATCCTAAGTTGTTTTTGAAGGATAGTCAAACCCCACTCTCCTCCACATGACACTTAAAAAAACGAGTGAGGCAGCCAGCTACTCCACATGGTCACGGTGCCTGTTGACTGTCATCACAAGGCCTGAAGGCGGAAAACCCTGGTGACAGCAATAACTGAGGAGTAACAAGAATGAAAAGAACTGAGGAGTGGGAGAGGGAACAGAAAAATGTGACTTATTTTTAACCCTAATTACAGATGCACCTGGCAAGTTTTGTACGTAAAAGTACTCTGGCAGGCTTATTACCTTCAATCACAAAGTGTGGCTGCATTAGACAGCCTCCCCATCTATTTGAACCTCTTCAGCCCTGCCAGACACACCTGTAGGTCCAGTCTTACTTACTTACTAACTCATGACATAATGAGGCCAAGATATGGTTAAACCCACAGAGCTTTATTTTAAATTCAAAGCAAGATGCCAAAGTTTTAACAGATACCTCATATATCAGGCTCAATCTGGGGGGAAGGGTTGTGAAAGAGAGATAGAATATTTCCATATGATATAACAGGGCAGCCATACCAAACTGTCATTGTGGGTTTTGATAGTTCACTCAATATAGGCAAAATAAAGGTTCAATACATTGCTTGAACAAGCAGATCCGGATTATATACTGTATGTGATATTGTCATCAGTGTGGAAAAGTGTTTCTCATTTTAAAGCAACTCAGTGGAATTTGAAGGGGAAAATACAAGTTCAGCTTGGTACTGTTTTCCCCAATTTTCCCATATTTAGCAAGGTTTGCCAGGTCAGGCTCTGCTACACTCACACATGAAATACTCTAACATATATCCAACACAACCATTGCAAAAAGGCGGTCTATTTAAGGTGTCAGGCCACTCATTTGTTCAGCCGTGCTGCTGCTGCCACTGCTCTGGATATGTCCATTCAGGAAGGCCTGTGGAGGAATCATTGTTTCACCTCAACATGGTAAGTTGGCTCTTGTGCTCTTGTGACAGGCATACAGTGAGTCAATCCCTTCGCTCGGTTCAGTCGCTGCTTGTATCTTACAGTATCTGTGGTTGTGGTTGCTGTATTGGTGCTGGCTGCTAATTTATTAGACAGTTTATTATCCCCAATCACTGCTGTGGTAGCTGTGGTGTATACTCACAAGAAGTGACAACAGTACTCTGTATTCACATTAAATAAATCCTTTTCACAAGAGTTGGGTGATTTACATTATTTTTTGGTGTTTGGTATTTAAATATATGTAAACAGGAAGGTGACTTTGTGAGTCCAGAGACAGCAAGACACACCAAGGTTAGCAACTGCACTGAATCACCTGAGACTTCACAGTCCACCAGCTAGATTTTGACTTGCTCCAGCACTGTAAAACAGCAGCTACTCGAACCTTCAGGCTGCCATCATCCTGCTGGCTTGGACCCTGAGGCAAAAGCTCTTTAACCTTTCCAGCTTGGGACTCAAATGGAAGCTGTAGTCTTTTGCCCTAGGGCTCAGATACAAAGACTAGAAAAGTATTGCTTTTTCTTGATAAGGAATTGCCCGGAAACACATTCTTGGTCCAATGCACATTATACTAGTCATCTTGTACTTTTTATCCTACATCTGAGCTTTTATGCTACTTATTTCTTAAATATTGTAATCATAGCCTGAAGAAAAACATGAATGTAGTGGACAGTGCAATGACCCACAGGTTTCTAAAAGGACGTTTTGAAGCCTTTGGGTTTGGTTATGGCTCACCACGATAATTTCTGAAGCCATAAAATCCTAATTGTGCCCACACTGGAGCCTGGACGGAGCTGAGGGTGATGAGCTAAGACACCTGTCAATCCAAGCCAACACACCCCAAAACATACTTTGTTTTAAGCCTTATCTTCTTTGTAATTTTTTAAATTGCTGCTTAAGGTGATAAATTAGCTTTTGAGACCCTAACTTGTTGTGCAAAAAATATATCAACTTCGTATTTGTGGTGAAAGCTTTTTTTCCATTGGCCTCTAAATGCTGGCTCCACATTAATCTAATTGCCACATCAAGGCAATAACTAAATCAGCATTTTATCATCTCAAACAAATAGCAAGGCTCAGAGGTCTCATGTGCAGACAAGACTTAGAGAAACTCATGCATGCCTTCATTTCCAGCAGAGTGGACTATTGTAACGGCCTCTTGTCTAGTCTTCCCAAAAAGACTGTCAGACAGCTTCATCTCATTCAGAACGCTGCTGCTAGAGTTCTAACGAGAACCAAGAGAACTGAGCACATTACTCCTGCCCTTAAATCCCATGGCTTCCTGTTACTTATAGAATAGATTTTAAAGTGCTGCTGCTAGTTTATAAATCATTCAATAATCTTGGGCCAAAATACATCTCTGATCTCCTGGAAGAATATAAACCCAGTAGGGCACTTAGATCTTTAGGAAGCAGTCAACTGGTTGTAAAACTCTCCTGTGTATTTACATGACTTGTTTCTCTTACATCTTTTTACTGCACTGTAACTGTATTTTATTTGATTTTATGTATTTTATTTCATTTTATGTATCTTATTTAATTTATTACATTTTAAAATTTCCTTTTATTTTTTCTTGACTGATTTTATTCTTATTGTTTTGATTGTTTTTCTTTGCCTATGTAAGCACTGTGAATTGCTGTGTTTGAAATGTGCTATATGAATAAAGCTGCCTTGCCTTGCCTTGCCTTACAATGTCGGTTAAATTAAAGATCTTGGTCATCACTTGGTTCTAATAGAAAGTATAAAAAAATCCTAGCACCTCTCACATGCAAGAGCGCATTAAATTCAGCAAAGAAGAAAAAAAAACAGACCATTTCTTGTAATTATGACTTCCATATCTCATAATTATGACTTAGTATCTTGTAATTATGGGTTAGACGTATCATAACTATGAGATCTTTACTTTGCATTTACACGATTTAGACAAAAATATGAATAAACTCAATCAAACGACACAAAAGTCCTAATTACAAGAAAATGTCTCCAGTTACACTTCCATACTCACCTGTTAGAACAGTGTAATCTCTGATGGCTGATGAATTAGAAACATGTTATTTTCCAGTGAGAGCCGCTTTTCTTGGAGTTAGACACATCAGAGCTGTGGTTCTTAAATGGCTTCATCTGAAGGTGAAGGCCTGTTATCTTGCACCCTGTGTGTCAAAGCGTCCTGTTACTTGAAAGTGAAAGATATTGACTTGCATTACCTCCAAGGGATTTTGCTCTGCACACGCTTGTGTCGTTGGCATTGTTCTCTACTCCAGGCTACATGAAAAGTATTGAATCTTCCTCGTGCCTTTGTCCTTATCCAACCAATTTAGCATTGTGACTGCAGTGTGCCATGAAAGTATTGTCTTGAGGCACACTCCCAGGTGGATTGATTTATGGGCTTCTGCCTCTAAATTCTTATCCAGCTGTCGAGAGGAGTGAAACAGAAATCACAGTAGCAACAGCAATGAAAATTAGCTTTTCTTTATCTCACTCAGTATCTCCCTGTAGTTATTTTCACCCTGCAAGGGCCAAGCAGGTCGTGTGAGGGTTGACTTCATAACAAGGCCTTCTTCCAAACTGTAGCCAGAAAGCAGGGCCAGGGGCCTATTTTTATCACCCATGGCACAAAATGACCATCATATATTTGTTTGATGAGGTTGACAAGGGTATTGATCAATACCAGTGACTCAAATATTACTGTACATCATCAGGTGTTGAAATATATGGATTACAAAATAAATGTGGACTAATCATTAATTACAATAACTGTATACTACATAGAAATCCACAGTGGTTGAAACAGTACACCTACAGCCTGATGGACTATAGTTTGAAAATAACTTCCTGATGGTGCATTAGCCTGGTGTCACATAATTTAAATTTCTGTCATCGATAAACCAGCATGGTACCATTGCTGAAATGGAGTGATTAAATGTTTCAATGTTTCCGTTATTATCTCCACCCCCTTCTCTCTCTACCTAACTTCAGAAGTTGCTGTTTGTTTTAAAATTGTGTGTAATATGTTCATAAACAAAATTCAGTTCAATCAATGGTGAAATGAAAATTCTAATTTACTGCAGTAATATCTTCATTTGAACCACATCGCATTTCATTTCATGTTTGATTGCAACCAATATTGCAAGCATGTCTTAATATATCTTACTGATTAGGCCTAAAATTATGCAATATGTTTCTGTGTTCTTATATTTGTCCCTGCCTGACAATATAACACAGTATAACCAAACTCTTCTTAGGAGAAGATGAATCCCAATAGTGCATAGCAGTATAGTGCTATATTTCCACATTTAGGTTTTTGCATCTGTTTGCTTTGATGGGTTGAGCCCTAACCTCTGTCACACCTGTACCATATGACTGAAAATTAAATGTTTTTAAAAGATGACAAAATGAGATAGCCTATCACAGCTGTCCTGTAAAAAACATGTATGTCCATGAAGTCTTTTCAAGAGCAACAAAAGCCCTGCTTTAAACTTTGTGACGATGCATTTTTTTTAATAATCCAATGTTTTTTTAATGGTTTATTTATTTTAAGAAGTAGGAACAACCCATAAGGGAACACTTAGATAAATGGCAGAACTATAGATAAATATAAATCCCCCAAATTTGGAGAAACATGGTTTTCATTGGACAGCAACAGACTTCAAAATCAGTCAAAGTCAGATGTTTTCTTACATGCATTGCCTGGATTTGACTATTGCACTACTTAGCATCAGTATTTTTTATAACATTCTGAATGAGAAGACCAATCCTGCTGATGTTCTCAGGTTGAGTACAAAATGTAAATAGATGGAACATTGTAGAAATGATGTCCACGTTTGGGCAGAAACCAAATGGTAAAGATTAAGAAACAGTGGTCTTTGGTTCTGCACATGTTATGCATTTTTTTTGTTTTCATGTTTCTAGATTGTCCTCTCTCCCAACAGGAATATAAGCCAAGAATTCAAAGGCCTGAGAAATGTTTCAGTGTATCACAAAGACCAACATTGTCATTGACATGGTCCATTAACAACAGCATAAGCCTGTCACGGTCAAAAACCTTAGACTCAAATTCTAGCAGAACAAGAATTTGCATCACTGTATATCAAGGTTTCCTGGCAGCATGAGACATACTGTGATTGGATACCTGTCAGAAATGTGTTACCCTTTAATGCCATTCATGAGCAAACTCATAAATTTCACTTGAATGACTAGGAATTTCTGCCTTGGCCTGAAATCACTTCAACTGTGACCATGAATTATGCATTTCCAGTATTAACATACATAAAACCAATCCTTAAGGTGAGGTTTAAATAGGAGAGGATGTTCCTTCATGCACTGCTGCCTAACATGAGAAGCTTGTTTTTCAGGGTATTGATTTTTTAAGAAATACAAGGCCAATGTTGTGTTTGCATTTGAGCTTTGTAATATATACATTCAGCCAGTTCAAATCAAATATTTACAGTGAGACAGAAACTAGCGTCTACCCTGAAAAATACCAAACTCATCTCCTAAAACTGATGAACTCACATCAAAACAAAGCCTAGATTTTATTCACAGTTCCCATGACATGGGCTCTTTCCAGTGTCTCCAGTTCTTCTACCTTGTTGGTGGTTTGTTTTTATTTAATTTTAATTTCCATTCCAAGGTGATCCACAAAGTATTATTTTGTCATTTCTAGACTGAAGATCCAGATGGATGAGATTGGATGGATTGTGATTTTCTGCGGCAGTTATTAAAATGAATTTCAACAGCGAAAACAAATTGTGAGGCTTAAGATTTGGGTGTCACAATGAGTAAGAGAGGTTATATATTAAAATTTATGCAGTGAACAAGTGACTGGGGAGGGGCCTTCATCAGTTTCTCACATCTACTTCCCAGGGCAATATGTAGAGCACTGATGGGTTGTAGAAACATAATTACAGCCCTGATGCATACGCTTAAACTCTCCTCCTTTGACTTAACAAGTTCACTCTTTCAAGACGCCAACTGCTTCTGAAGGGACAATTTACATCCTGCAACTTTTCTGTGCAGATTGCAGAATGTTTTTCGGTGTTGTGAATCTTTGATCTGAGCTTTTATCCTCCTGCCCCTTGTATTTAGTTTTCTTTATTGCATTTTTTCCCTTTGTCTACCTAAATAGAAATGCCCAATTCTCTTAAGCAATTGATTATTGTCACTGCCAGCTCCTGCTATAGAGACAGAGCGCAACGCGTCATGCTCTGAAAACCACGTCCACCGGAGGGGAAAACAATCGGCACCACAATATGCAACCAAGAGCTGAAACGCTAACAAAATGCCTGTAGCTAGCCAAAAGCATTAGATTTCAGCATGTCAGAGGATTATTTTAGCACCCTATGTCCACCAGAGAGGACAGTCTGTCTCAGTGTCCCTTCTCAAGCTAAGTTACTGTAGTTAGCTAAGGCACTTGCAAACATAATACTGCATAGCTTTCTGATTCAGCCACATTCCACTACACACGTTGCTTACTGTCAAAATGCTTTAGCTTAACTTACAGCAATGTAGTTAGCCTAAAACTGACATTTGGATATTTGACTGACCAGTGACAAAATGCTTGCTGCACACGTAGACATACTGAGTGTCAGGATCCCACAGTGTTCCCATTCTTCCTGCTGATGCCTCACGTCTGGATCCACTTTTGTCTTCTTAAAAGCTCCGTTTTTGGGTTCGGCAGCTTATAAAAACTTAGTTCTGGGTTCTTGACCCTGTTGGTAGTGCATCCCACCACACAGCAGCTTTTAGGCATGTTTCTGTTGTTTGCTAGCAGACTGAAGTGACAAGGAGGCACCTTCATGCAATATAAAGTCAATGGGGAGCAATGAATTGTTTCACCCTCCGGTGTAGGCGGGACTTAATTACGGTCTGTCTCTATTGGTCTGGGAATGTAGATAGCCAGCGATGAGCTTCACTGGGAGGGCGCAGAGGTTTATTCTACCCCCCCTCAGGTCAAACACCTCTCTAGGCAGGTGCCAGGGCATGATCCCTCACTGGCTTCTCACCTGCAAACATTCCCAGTTGTGTGTTCATTGGACAGCATGAGGCACCACTGACAAGGATTTAACACTGTTTTTGCTTGGTTGTCTCCATTTATTTACAGGCTTATAACATAATGTCTTAGCTGGCCAAACCATGTATTATTTTCAGGATAATTAGACTACTTAATGCGATCATTTGGCATGTGAGTGGTGGACACTCTTTGGTTAAAATAAAGTTTGGGTTTTGTTGGTTCTTCTGTACAGTCATCATATCAAACCCGCCCATATTAGATAAACGGTTGTGATTGGCCCGACCCGGGCCAGGTCGGCTGGAAATCTGTCTGAATGGGAGGTGGACCAAATAAACATGAGCTCTGGTACCCAGGCTAGTGATTTTATAGCAGTGAAAAGTTTTCAAGGATTTGACTTGTTTATACAGTATATGTGTGCTTATATATTAACTAGTAGTTTTTTTGTCTTTATTTGATAGAGATAGGGTTTTTTTCTTCTACCGGCTAACTCTATTTTCTTGAGTCTTGATGGTTACTGTGTCACAGCTCATAGTGCTCATTCTGGCCACTCCCTCCTGCCCTGCAGTAACACCTTTCCCATTTTTCAATCACCTGACCTTCCCTGCCCAACTGCTCACCTGTTCCCCATTTCCCTCATTAGTCTCACTGTATATATACCTGCCCATTTGCAGAATTGACATTCTAAACATTCATTATGCAAATGGCAATACAGAGATGCCAGTGCCCATCTTAAATATGGTGGCCATCATCGAGAGTATATCTCCTGTGAAATTCAAGGTATACAGCATTCACTGCATAAAGAGCTGCACATCAATCTGGCTCAACAATTTTGAACAGATACTTTATGTTTGGGTATGAACCACTGCATGATTTCACAGTAAAAAAAAGACAAATACGTCCATTTTACAGCATTCAAATGATAAATAATTCACTGCCTGCACATTCAACCCTCCTGCTACTACCAGTTCAATGAAATGCAGAACATGCTGCTATATAGGAATCTAAACCTATATAAATACATAGAAAGCTATGCAAATGGGTTTGTCCAAGTAAAGAACACACTGTACATGCATGCTTTTGAAATACAGTGGGTCTTTGAATAAATGCCCTGAAGATGTACCTCTAACTAAAGACACTATACATATTCAACAGGTGAACTCTTTTGCAAGCCAAAGGATACAGATGGAGAACAGGAGGGATGCTGTAAGTGTTGACTCTGATCGTTCTGCCAATGTCACAGGAACTGCTAGTATAGGGTTGTGTTTGCATGAAGAGATGCCTTTTATTTCAGTCCAAACAGTGGAATATGATCAATTTTAGCCTTAATTGTTTTTTTTGCCACAGCTGAGGAAGAATAGGTGTTGAAGGGGGTGTTTGGGTGAGTCCATAAAAGGGCACACAGATGAGAAAGAGACTGTTTATTATGCCTTTCAGAGGCAGTACACCTGGTAGGGAATTCTCTCTGATGACGACAGAGCTTTGAAGTCTGTTGATGGTTTGATGTTGCACTAGTCCAACGCTTACTGAGCCAGGACAACAACGAGTCTGTGCTTACCCTGAGAGCTATATCATGGTGCACTCCCTCCCATCGGTCTAGTCAAAGACACAGGCAGAAACAGCGCAGTAATTGGGGCAAAAATAGGCTTCCCTCTATGTGCTGTACAGCTCCCTAAGCCATATTTCTCATTTCACCCTGCCAAAAAAACCGCAGTGCAGAGATGACCAAAATAATCCAATCAGGGCTTTTCCATGGATTGCATTTGCTGCTAATTGCCTTGCCTGTGCATAGAGGTCACTCGCCACGTTGCAGAGCTGGCCAAGGGCACTACCGACTACATCTCCATAATGGCCCCAATTCCCAACGGGATTACCAGCAACGGCACCTCCACTTTCTGTACGCCGCCAAAGCCATTACCCTCGGTCGAGGACCTGAGCCCTGCAGCATGTCAAATGCTGTTATTGCACAATGCTCTAACCATTTAGCACCACTTGCCGTATGCTATTTGGTGTTTGAGGATGTATCTATGTTTGTGGTGTCCTGCTATGCTTCTCTATTTATAGCATTTTACCTCTTTATTTTGCCCGTTTTTGGGCCCTGAAGAGCTGACACTCTTTCACCCATTGCATAGAGATCTAAGCGTGCAACTGAAAAAAGATTATTTCAAAGGTCTTTTTCTTTTTTCTTGTGTTTTACTTTTTAGGGCCCTCTGTTTGAACCCTATTTAACTGTTGAAAGTCAGTCTCAGAAAGTCATTTTCAGAACTGCACAATTGAATTGATAGGCTACAACAGCTCTGGTTGATACTTAGTCATATACAATATATTCTCAATATATTTTCCCCTGACTTAAGAGCACTATGTTAGTTTTTTCTTCTTCCTTTAACCACCCTCCTCTTTTTTCCAAGACTGAATGTGGTGTTTGAAGCCGCTGCTGCTTTTACAGCTTCCCCTCTGCAGAGAAAAAAGCAGCCGAGTGGGAGGAAAGAGAGTAAATGTAGGAGCAACAAAAAGCAGAAACAGCAGAAGAAGAACAGTGAGTGGGGTATGCCTTCTGCACTGAGCGTGTGTATACAGATAAAAGTGACTGTTTGGGGGAAATACATTCATTATACATTGAAGAAACCCTGAATGAAAAACAGTCTACCCCTACAAAGAGATAACAGTGCAGAGAGGGAGCTTCAGAGGAGTAGACAATGTGGTGCCATGCATTTACACCTGGAGACCACATTCATCACAAAGACTATTATGTTATAAATTAACTTAAATCACACCTGAAGGTCTGTCTATTCTGTATTGCCTTTGTTTTGCAACATCTGATTATGTATTTGTATTTACATTTATGGCATTGAGCTAATACCTTATCCAGAAGGAGTTAAGACTAATTACCTGGAATTGATAAAGACATCAACTTTAGATATCACAACATGGGTTCCTTCATTCCTTTTGATTTTAGAGTAGCCTATAGTCAAAAGGTCGAATTTCCTTTTATAATGTAATTTACTCAGTTGACATTAGATAGTGGCTAATCTTTATAATTGTTTGAATACTATAAATGGTAAACTCTTGCTGAAATACGGTAAGAATACATTTTCAGTTTTTGCCTGTGACCCCTTAATATGAAGTCATGTCTACTTGCGAGCCCTCATCAATGGTGGCATGTTTATGTCTTGTTAGCAGTTTAATGAGATTGATTTTTCCTTTTCAGAGAGTTCCATTAAAACAATTAGGGGCCTGAAGAGGTAACCCTATTAAATACTTCACAAGAAAAAAGCAAAGTTAGAGAAGAGTCCCAAAATAAACATAATTTTCTGCAGCACAATTTAGTTTTAATCATTTCTGACCCCAGCAATCACCTGCCAACCACTTCTAGAGGTGCCCATCGCCTGTGTTGTGAACCACTGATATAGAACAATCAACAGTAACAGTTAGAACATCAGAACTGTTAGCTAAAGGTAAACAGTCCAGTCCCTGGCATCCTTAGGTAGTGTTCAACTGTATGAACATCTCTACGTTCATCAAGGTATGATGATCTAAAGGTGTCAGTGTGGCAATACAAGCTCTGACAACCTTCAATAAATGCAACAATAACATTTTTGTTTCCTGTACTTAAAACGACTAGACAATGATTTTTAGCTTTTACAAATGTGAATGAGTCTGGAACGTCTCGTTAATTTTAGATTTCCCAGGGGCGTTATCAATGGACGCAGACTAAAATGCCTCTGGACACAATTGGATAGACCTACAACCAATCAGAGCAACCAAATGTGTGACGTAGCACTGAGCGAATCCTGTCAGAAGTACAGCAAACACATCTTTCTTATCAACAAAAGCTTTAAGTGCAGCTGTTTGTTCTTCTTTTAGAGAAAATATACCGTCCAGTTCGTTTAATAATGACGCGATAGCTGATTCAGAACATTCCACATCAGTGGCAGCCATCTAGGTTGTTTACTCCTCTGTACAGTCATCATATGAAACCCGCCCCATATTAGATAAACGGTTGTGATTGGCCCAACCTGGGCCAGGTCGGCTGGAAATCTGTCTGAATGGGATGGGGACCAAATAAACATGAGCTCTAGATCCCAGGCTAGTGATTTTATAGCAGTGAAAAGCTTTCGAGGATATGACTTGTTTATCTATGTGTGCTTTAATTTTGCCCTGTGTTTCTTTTATATCTTGTCTTAATGCCATTTTATATTTTATGTAAAGCACTTTCACTTGCATTGTTGTCGAAAGGTGCAATACAAATACCTTGCCTAATGGGCTTTGGATGCAGGGAAAACAGATCTAAAAATCTTCTCATCTGTCCCACTCAACCAAAAGCTGCTTCACTGGTAGCAGAGGAACAAGTGTTCCCAGATATGCTATGTTCCTGCCAAATAGTGTCCTGCCTTTCTGCCACCTCCGTGTTGAGAGTGTCCTCCACCGCAGAGCTGCCTACTTCTACCCTCAACATGAAGACACCTGATTTTTCTGCACTATAACCAGGCTGTGAGAAGGTACTGGTGAGATTTCTTTGGGGTGGTGCTTTTGAATGTTATGATACACTTGTGTGATTTAGAAGCAGGACAAAAATATGGCTTTATAGAATAAAAATCTGTTTTTCATTTCATTCTCAAAGTTCTACCACACTATCATTTATAAAAAATAATCAAATCAACCATCAAATCATACATCAATCAATCAAGTAAGGGAAAAGTGTGTGGAAAATAATTTTGAAAAATGTTTGAAAAGGTAATTTTTACTGGATCCTGAACCCCTTATAGTACAAATCTTCTGTCACTGTTTAGTCTTAGTCACAGATCTGGATGAGGTAACAGTTGAGTTCTGCCACTAATCTAGTACAAACAACAAAACTCTCCGTAATGAATGAATAAACACATTCACAAATGTAACTGTAAAAGAGATTTTGGGATTAAGTCTCAAGAGGCTACCTCAAAGAGTGTGTAATGTTTGTAATGTAAAACGCTCACAAATCAATATGCATTGCTGTCTGTTTTTTGATGGAAACGACACCAAATATGAATTATGAGGAAGGATTTCTTCATAATGATGAATTGCTCTGAGATGTACAGAGACACAGCTGATGGATGAGTGATGACAAAAACAATGAGAACAAAACGGCTCATTATCGCAGACAAAAGACTGGAGACAATGAGGCTTTACACACAAACTGCTTAAATGAATACATATTCACTCTGTAATGGAACACATTCATTTTTCACATGTTGCTGCACTTCTTAGCCAGTGCAGTACCACACACACACACACACACACACACACACAGTCAGTCAGAGGAGAAGTCAGTTCTAAGATGAGGATGATGGATCAACTGCAAGGTTGCAGGTTTCTCAAGAGACTTCAGATGAATGGAAGACATGATGGATCAGCAGTTTTAGTTATGAATTCACTGAGGAATCAAAAACAATGGTGATGAATAGGAAGGAGGAGACTGTGTGTGTGTGTGTGTGTGTGTGTGTGTGTGTTTGTGTGTGTGTTGTGTGTGTGTGTGTGTGTGTGTGTGTGTTTGTGTGTGTGTGTACTATTTATTCATCACATTGTGGGGACAAAAATGTGTTCCTACAGTCACATTGTGGGGATTCGCCTTCAATAGAATTTTATGAAAAGAAACAGACTTTTAGCAAAAAGTTAAATGAATGCATATCGTAAAGTGTGTAAACATTTTAACAGCATGGTTGAAGTTAGCCCCGTTTGTGACCTCAGCACTCTTTTCCTTGATCCTGTAATTTGGTAAGAAAGTGTTCCCTACAGAAACCTTAAAGGAAAAGTCAAAATGTTATTTTATTTATTATCCAGCAGTGGGTTGTGTGTTCACCGCGACCCGGCCCCGGATAAGGGGAAGAAAATGGATGGATGTATGGATGGCTATTTTCATGATATCTACTTTCTGCCTGGAGTTATTACATTTCTGAGGGTGAAACCAGCGTTTAAATCCAATATTTCCACAGAAAGGTCATTCAAAACAGGGGACACTATGTGACCGAGTCGCAGAGAAGCGTGCGGAGTGCTGAGGCTAGGTTTAGGTAAAAAACATATGCCTCATTTGGGGTCTCATTTTTGAGATAATAATTGTATTTGGTAATAAAACTGACCGTAATTCTCATGAATCTTCTGGATTAAATTTGGACCACTAATTTCCCAGTCAAGGTATCCACTTGCAGTATAATACTCATTTAAAAGTTAATTTTATTTCTTGAATGCAGTCTTATCCTATTGACAGGACTCTTGACTTGTCTTTTCATCTGTCAACTCTCCAGCCATTTTCTCTGAGCTTGAGGTCTCTCAGATGTGAGACAAAGAGAATAACATCAAAGACACAAGCCTGGCCGCCTTCTGGGCTTTCCGAAAGCAAAAGCCCACCATCTTCACTTCAAGGACAAAGCAAGAAGAGGGAGATGAAAGAACTGAAGCATTTGATCTTTTGACTTGACTAGCCATGTGGGATATTGGCGGAAGGGAGGAGCTGCTGTCACATTTTGGTTATAGTTTAGTTCATAGAGCACACTTCTGTGCAGGTAAAACAAGGTCACCACCAAAGAGAAAACCTCACTCACTAGATGGTCCTTCACCTGTTTAAACACAAAGCTCAGCTGTAAAAAAAAAAGAGCTACATAATATTGCTACATAATATAAAGTTTAATTAAACTTTGTAGAGTTTAAGGTCTGTAAAGTATCATTAGCTATCAAGCAGTCCATCATCTCATGTCTGTGAGAAAGTGACTCATTGCTCTGCTTATTTTTGAAAAACAGAGAGTCAATATTGAAACGGAGAATGGTGAGAAATGTGATGTTTGTTAGCAGGAAACAAAGGAGCTGATTAAGAAATATTCATGTCATGTGTGACTGCAGGTAGTGGTGGAAAGAATTACCATGATTATCACTTGTAAGTGTTCACACATGAGTTAGTACTTTAGTTATAGTCAGTTCAGCTGATTTGAGGCATCCATATTTTTCTCTACTATGCTTATTTATGCACCAATATACCAAAGCAAATTCCTTGTATGTGAAAACCTACTTGGCAATAAATCAGATTCTGTTTTCTGTTCAGTAGTGCTATGCCATAAAAGCTGTCATATCTAAATAACAAAACAGGACGTTTCTTAGTACCTTCCAAATTGACCCATATGACCATTACTTATTTATATAAGCATGTAAGCTAAAGAAGCTCGTGGTCAGATCAACAACATTCACTTTTGGTAGGAGATGGGATAGGAACTAAAGTCAATGTCATGTTACTGCTGTCTTTAGTAAACATAGGATGTTTTAAGCATTTGAGCAAACAGCTGATGCTGTCTATTTTCTGACGATTAGAGCACATACATAATAAATGTAAATGTAAATATATGGTTTAAATAAGCTACTGCTAGGTGGTAGAGTTGTTCTTCTGCTGGGAAAACAGCCAGTCCAGGCAAAAAGCGGATGACGGCTGAACCTAACCCAAACCACCGAGGGGCGGCGCTAACAGACTTCCACACAACACCATTGTGTGCAGACAAGAGATGGCGGGACATCCCGCCAAGCCGTCATCCGCTTCCCAGCGTCGTATGATTTCTTTAAAACTACTCTGCTTTGATAAAATAGCACTATATTCATAAAATTTGGGTTTAATTAACTTGAACACCACATTTTTGTTTAGATGAGGCATCCATATTTCTTTGACTTTTCAGGTGCTCCAAGACATTTCCCCAATCGTAATTACTGTTTGGATGTTGAAGAATGGTATTTACAGGTCAGAAATGGAAGAAGGTAATTACAGTAACTCTAATATGACATGGACATGGTCATAGCCTATACACACATAGGTGAGTTTTTTATGCACAAGGCTGAGTGGTTGTTGGAATCCATATCAAAAGCTTGAAGTAGCATCTAGGTCAAAAGTAAGAATCCAATTTTGCACCATGTATGATCAAAATTGTCAAAATCAAAAATGCTCAACACAGCATCAGAACTGAGTATACTTTCAGCTTCAGTGTGAACAAACCCTGAAGACCCACTCAAATGTATTTCCAAAGAGAGCATACTGAACTGTATGTTGACTGCAGTTCTACCTATGAGTATAAACCCAGTATATTGTAACAGACACCTAGACAGCACATGCAGAGTAACATGTGATCAGAGATTTCCCTTGTTTGTTAAGTGGCACAGATCTGCCTTTAAAACCTTAACAAATCCATACTGTGACACATGAGGTCCTTCCTGCATGAGGCTTGCTGCTGCCAAGTCACATGCATGACGGACATCGGCAGACTGTTTATGGAAATATTGCCTTTTGTTCTGCTGCAGGACACGCGACAGCCAGAAAAACACAAAAGCCTGGCATTTCTGCTTTGTCTATGACATTTACAAAGGGACAGACAAACACAGGCTGTGTAACCCATCAGAGGCTCGTTGCAAAAACGCTTTCCGATTGAACTGTCACAGCAGGGCACGGTGCCACGTTAAACCCCATTTTATTTTTCCTGTTTAATTTCTGCCGTCTCGCTCTGCTGCTATGTTTTCTGGCAGCAAGCTTGTGGACGGCCACAGAGATGCAGAGCTAATGAATGGGGGGGGGGGCGCGATGCAGCAGCCATGATGCACCTGTGTCTCTCATCACTGGATGAATTTCACGATGAAGACCCAGAGGTGTCATCAGTTTATGCGATTCATTCATTGTAAATGGGAGCTCCACCCTGGGAATAAGCAGATATCTTCCCTTATGATATGGCTGCTGGCATGAAATCAAAGCACTATAACCAATCACTCTGACATCTAAAACATTTTTGCTATGACAAAAAAGATTTAAGAGAAGAAAGCTACAAATCAGATATCTAGTTTTTTGGAAATAAACCCCCAACAGTGAACCTCCTCGTCTGGAATGTGCGTCAACTTTCCCTCCACACAGGCCCATTTATATACAGCAGATTGTGTGTGGCTTCATTGACTCCAGTTGGCACAGCAGACACATGTAGGCAGCAAATTGTTTCAAAACAATATTTTTATTGCTGTTTGTAAGGTTTTAATGAAAACACAAAGGATATTTCAGCCTGAACAACCACTTTATTGTACTCCTGCCATCACATTTCCATCCTCCATTAGAACATAGCCTAACCCAATTACTGCAGTTATTGTGCTGTAGACCAGGCAGATAAATAAATCATGGCTTTTTGTTTATTTTTCAGCATACTTTCCTCAAATAAGTATTTTAAAAACTGGATTTAGTAAGTCACGGAGACCATATCTAGTCTCCAGTTTGGTCAAGTCAGCCCAGCCTGACGTCTTGATAGGCATGGATGGGTCAAACAACACAGGACTTTCGCCCAGGAGATCGCTGTTTGTGTATGTGGTCACATGGGTTGGAGGACTTGTTGGGTCTTCATCAGCATATGGTGTTTGCCCAGTTGTCATGGAATTTTTTTTTGTTTTCTGAGCACTTTACCAGACTTCTCACCCATCTTTGCCTAAAAGTTGAGATCTTGAAGTGAGATTGTTTTGGCAACTGCTGTTTCCAAGGTCAAGAATGAACTTTGAACCTCAAGATACAAATCTTTTAGGATGCTGCCCATTAAAATGACATGCCATATGAACATTTTTCTTTCAAAGCTGTGTTAATGTTTATATGCAACTGAGACAGATGCATAAGCCCATTATTTAAATACTAATGGTGTTTGGCTATGCAAAGCCTGTGTTTAGGCAGTCAAGTCAGTAACACTTCATTTTACAGGTCCGCAAATTTCATGGTATATGAAATATGAAATAAAATAGCTTAAAACCAAATTTCTCCAAGAGTGAACTCAGACAGACTGTTTCTCTAAAGAGTTAGGCTTTCATGCAAGTACAAGTGAGGAAGAATTTCACATGAAACCTTCTCTCACATGAGAGAAACGGCATAATAAAACTGCCAACAGCTTTGCCCGTGAACAATAAAATGTTCTAAATGTGCTCATAAAGGTGATAAATGTTTCAGTCTGTTCAGTGAAGCAAATGAAATGGGTTCATTCCAAATTCTGCAGATTATTTCCATAAAAGTGACAACAGTTCAAGATGCTTCATATTTTCAGGCTGTTCTCGCACCACTATCTTATAAAGCATGCTTTATAAAGGGTATGTAACCAGTGGCTTAATCAATGGTTTATACATTTAAAACCTCCATCAATCCTTTATAGATCAATAAAAAGCCACTGAAAAGCATGACATTTGCCTGGTGTTGCTTTGTATTGTTTTTGCTTTTTTTATCTAGCTCATTAATTTATGAGGACCTCTTCAATGGACCCCCTATCTTCTGGAAAAGGACTGCAGAGCATCAGGACCAAAATCATTTTTTTAAAATGAGGTTAATAACATTTATAACTGACCTGTGGGAAAACTGACCTAAACCCGATGTGGAAAATGTGTACATTTGGATCCACTCAAGTGCTGAGACACATCGACACACAGACCCAAGACATATGGCTTTTCAACGGTTCCCTATCCAAGCCTGATCAGAAATGATTTGGACCCAGCCTGACTCTGGCCCTGGATCGGGTCTTGTTTACTAGGAAGCAAGTGGAACCATGAAGACCTATACTGCAGACCTAATTGCTTAGTGAGAGTAAGGCTACATCCACACTAATATGCCGTTTTAAAATGAAAATGATTTCCGTCCACACGAGCGTTTTATCAAGTTTCAGAAATGATCTCCGTCCTTACTACACGCCTGAAAACACATATCACGTGACCATTCACGTGCACTGGGCATGCACGTGCCAGTGTAAACAGGAAGCAGATTGTCTACTCTGCGGTTGGTTGCTTAGTTAGTTTCAGGAAATACTACGCACGAAGAACAGCAATGGAGAAAAGTAAGAGCAGAGATTTCTCTGCTTGGACCAACGACCAGGTGGAACTGTTAGTGAAAGAAAATGTTTTTCGTTATTAATGTTGAATTAACTGCTGGTAGTCAAGGCTGTTAGTCTTTTTCTAGAAAAGGGTCATGTGATAGGGCCGTGATGCATCAGTGAAGGACACATCATGGCTGATAAGACCCAATCAGGAAGCAAACGTTGGTGTCTTGTCATCGTTTTAAAACATCTGTTTCCGCTCGTCCTCACTAAAATACAACCCCGGAGTTTTCAAACTAAAACGGGGTCAGCAGCATTTTGAAAAGTCTTCTTTTTAGGATGCCAAAGTAGTATGGACGCTAGGCGTAAATGTAGCAAAAGTTATGCGTTTTATAACGAAAACGTATTAGTGTCTAAGTCATTAATAATCGGTTTCTCCATTACACATTGTCCAGTCTGATGTCATAAATGTTGATAAAATATTAATGACCTGGTATTCATCTCTTTAACATTAAAGTGAAAAATTCAAAGAGGGACATGGTTTTGTGCAATGGACTGTATGCTTTAGAATTCATCTCTTCATTTGCATCTTCTCAGAGCACACTGACGCTGCCTTAGTGACTGAAACCCAAACTGTGGTGATGTCCCGATCTGTTGGCTACAAGCACATGAAAGCGGCAGGTCTTGTCAGGTCACAGCCACATCTGGACGGGTAGAGGTTCTCCGTCCTTGTGGGAAATGCGCAGCGGGAGTCATCAGACTGTTTCAGATAAACATCAAAGCGAAACCTCCCTTTAATGATTCATAGCTGTTGTGGGTACTGTGATTCGGCACCAGTGGGATCTCCTGCATGCTTTGTAGCATTTAACTAAGTGTTAAAGCGGACAAATCTGCAGATAAACAATACACTCATAATGGCTTAAAATTCAAAAGAGATACAGAAATGAGGGAGTATTGTTTGGAGTTTTTACAGTGGTTCGGGTGGGGGGATTTATACAAATGAGAAGTTTAAATAGTTCTGAAAATTCTTGAGGGCACAGCACTACGTTTTGAGAGCCAGAAGAAGTGTATGATCACATTAGCATATATTACATCTGGGCTTTCTGTGGGAAAGTACCAGGAGGGCAGGCGTCTGTGTTTGTTTCTAAATAAAGTAGACTGCCAATGGACTCATTCTGTGAGATGAGGAAAAGACTCTTCTATGAATGTCAGTCTGTTTATTCTCTTTCTCTGCACAATGAGGCTGTGTGCTATTTCAAAGCAGCCATGTTGAAACCAAGCACTTATATCTCCACAGCTCTGCAGCGCACAACTTCAATCCGAATAGACCTCTTTTGTTCTAACGACAACTTTCTCTGTGTGTACATGAGTTGGAAATATAAGAAAACTGCTGCTCAATATTTCAGCTGAGTCTTCAGTGTCAAGTGGTTAACTTGAGAGGAAAACGTACAGAAGAGGCTGTGCTGTCTAAGCCTTTGGCACTGGGAGCACCTGCCACACTGAGCCGCCTTTGAAACTGCAAATATTTGGGAGAATCGCTTGAATCTGTTTTTTCTTTTCCACCTCTATTATGTCTAAGATCAGCAAAGATCACTTTTTATTGCTTAGACTGTCAGAGACATTGCAGATGTGAAAGCCTTTTATATCATCACATACTGCAACTGTGCATCGCTGCAAAGGCAAAATTCAGTGAAAAGTGATTCTGATTTTTTTCTCCAATCCAGTTAATAGTAGTAATGCATGATAATGAAATTTTGTGCATTCTAGGAGTTTGTAAGGCAAAACCGCAGTAAGAGCTCAATCAGCATTTTGAATGTTTATTTTTGAGTTTTAATATTGGATTTTAAAGGGTAGGTTCCAAATTTTTCAAGTCTGTCTTAAAACAATAGTCAGGTTCCCATAATTATGAACATTGAAACAGGTTTTTCTTGCTGTATCCATTCCTCCTGTTCACACTGGACTTTAAAAGATCCCTTCCCCATGCACTTTCAATGTAAGTGATGCCAAAAACCACAGTCCTTGTTTTGTGCAAACATTTATTCTAAATTTTTTTCTGAAGCTAAAGTGAGGCTTGATCAGTGTGTGTGTGTGTGTGTGTGTGTGTGTGTGTGTGTGTGTGTGTGTGTGTGTGTGCGCGCGCTTTGGATAAAAGCGCTATGTAAATGTAGCCATTTACTATTTACCATTTAAAATTAGAGGTATACGGATGTCCGTACAGAGCCTATGCATACACCCTCTGATGACGGAATTTGTCCCGCAGACCCTTGCGCACTGGAGGACTGTTGGCTCTCATTGGTATGTGGTTGGCCACCTGTGATTTACATTATGGATCAGAGTTTTAATTTGATTTCTTTTGGAAGATTTGAGACATTATTGTGCTTCCTGGGGGGAAAAGCGTTGTAACAAGGTCAGGTTGTGAATTGGAACTGGTTCCAAATTTATAATAAATGGATTTGTTACGAAATATGTATTTCGATTCCGCTTAATGATTCCTGAAAGAGAATTTTGGTGAGCATCTGTCTACATTGATGTTTATGCATGCATCAACACACACATCATAAATATAGCAAATGGACAGAGTGCTTGCAAGTTTCGCTAAAATACCTCTAAAAAGACAGGAGTAATACAGTGGATTATAATCATTGAAAATAATTATAATAATTATGAAAATAATTTTATGCCAGGAAGGCTGTCAAACGTGGCGAAGAATTTCCTGCACCATGGACCTAGTCATAATGCTCTAAAATCAACTTATGCTTGCATGTCCAGCTCAAGCAAAAAAAATAGAAATCTCAAAATACCTGTTCTTGTGTTTCTAGCAGCCTAAATCTGCTCAATATGCAACAATACGCAACATTTGTTTGCACTTTGGTACATTTTGTTCCTTGAATAATAATACAAGAATGGGAACCAGGAAGAACTTCACTGTTGCATGAGCTGTCACAAAGCCAGGTATAGCCCAGATTCAAAACAGGCTTAGAATGTGTGCTGAACTCATGTGGTCTGACTCAGACTCAACCATCCTGCTCAGGTCACCTTCACCCTGTGCTGTTGTGTTACAGTGAACATTGTCTGATGCTGGTTGTTTTCCAGTGAAGGTGGCTTTAAGGGTTAGCTGGCAAGGCAGCCAGTGTAGCAGCCAGCTGCCTGGTGACAGCTCTGTGTCGATTTAATAGACTATGAATAAGTGATAACATCTTAATTGAATTAGACAGCTCAACACTGACATCGTTGATGATGACGATGATTAGGTTAGGTCATTGTGTCACGCATACAAATATGCCCAGTCCACATCAGCTTACAAAGTAGCACATACATTTTTAAATAATATATTAAATATATGGACTTAAATATATAATAATATTTAAGTCCAAAAATAAAGATACCAGTTTCCATGACCTAAAAAGTCTAAATCCAGAGTTTTAGACTTTGTATTAACAGAATAAATTACTAATAACATAGGTACCGTGGGAAGTATGAGTCAACACTTTCTATACACCGTATATTCACATGATTGGCAGTGAAAAAACTGACACCAGTGACAAAGTTCCGTGTCCGTGATTGAGGAAGGTCCTCAGCCTTCTTTGTTATGCCAACACTCATGGTTCCACGCCCCTCTCTGTTGATGCCACGCCCCTCTCTGTTGATGCCACGCCCCTCTCGGTTGATGCCACGCCCCCCACGCCAGATAAAGGTCAAAAGCCTGAAACTGAAGTTATACATCTGAAAGTGAAAAAAAGATCTGAATCCAAAAAATAAGATTTGAAACTGTAAAAATATCAAAATATATATGAAAGTAAAAAATGAAAATAAATCAGTTCCATAATTCAATCAATATTATATTTAAACTAAACTTTTCTATTAAACAAGTTCAAGATCAAAACTTGTCAGCATTGGCCTCGCAGGTTCAGGGCTGATTTAAAACAGTCAATGGCGTGTTGAGCCATTTTCAACCAATCAAATGCAGATTTTTATAACTCTGGTTAAAAAAAATATTAACACAAGCATTGATGTGTTTCATCACAGTACAGTCATATAATTTAGTTTACAGCTCAAAAAACACATTTATGTGTGCAGCACCTCTTAAAACAATCGTTCCAATCCACAATATTTAATTCCTAATGACATTCCTAATCATAGTATGTACAATTCAGAAAAAATGTGAGCCACTTTCCAGCTCTCCGAAATCACACAGCTCACTCAATCTATTTTCATCCGGAATAATTTCTAAAAGATGTTTGGCTTATGGATATGCGTGATGTAAGATACAGTGTGATTTAAAGCCATATTTTTGCTTAATATGTACACGTCTTTAATTTGGATATTGACAATAACCTTTCTGATCATCTTTCTCTGAAGCTTACTTTAAGGCTCCAACACATCCAACATCCACCCAAACTTACTTTGCCTGACTAGACGTCACCTCAGGACTGTGTGGGCGTGTACGGGCTGTGCTTGATTGACATCTTCCTCAATCTCCTTAGCTTTCTTTCTCATTAGCATGTTAGCACTCACCTAACTGCCAGCATAGCTCTGCCCATCTACAACCTGAGTTAACATTATACCAGTTATTTATTTTAAGTTATTTCTAGATATACAGTAATTGGCTGAAGTTCTTTAGCCCAAAAGCTCTAAATACGATTCTATGCTATTTTAATCAGGCAGGTGTACAGTCATGTCACATTTAAGTTGAATTTGGTGTCCAGCCCATGTATCCCTGAATCACCAATATAAGAGCAATTATATGGACCTTTTCTATCTTATTCTGTCCTTGTGGGTGGCTACAGTCTACAGGTTAGAGAAGTTACTTTCAAAACACTAGAAAGTGGACAGCAAAGTTTATCCACACATCTTAATAGGCAGTGCTAGAAGTGTTGAAGTAGGTACTACTCGCAAAGCTAGTGGTGGTGAACTTCTGTAGCTGTAACATAAAAAAAAGCTCTCTACTTGCTGCGATTCCACTAAAAGGAAACATGGTTTTCAGTATTTCAAATGCTGGTGTGGCCTAGCTTTTAGACTGGGAAGTTCATGGTTTTATTCCCAAATCCAGCTGAAAAATCTTACAGGAGATAGTGAACATGTTTTGACATGTATGTTGTATTTTGAGTTTCACACAAGGTTTTGTAGAAATCCTGCACTTCTACAAGACCTTCTTCTTACCATTAAAACATTTTCACAGAAAATATTTTGACATATAACAGCAGGAAAAGCCCAGTTGCAAATAATAAAAGTAATCAGAATCATCTTTATGGTGGTGGTTCCCTGTGTATGTGTACACATACAGGGAATTTGACTTTTTTTCATTGCTGTCAATGTACTTACACAGGAATAAACATAACAGCTAAGAACAAGGACAACAAAGCTGAATAAATAAAGGTAACGAGTAGATAGGACTGTTATGTAAACAAGTATGTGAAAAAATAGGTGATATATAATATAAATATATATAAAAAGCACCAATGACCAACAACATAAATAAAAACTATATACAAGGCAAGTGTTCTATAAGTTGTAAACAACACAAATAGTGCAAAGGAAATAAATATTGAATTGATATACATGGAGTGGATAATTATGTCTAGTATATATACACACACACACACACACACACATAGTGTATAGTATATGCATGTATACATGTCTATATACAGTATATTTACAGTGTGCAGGATTTATATTGACAGTGACAGTGCATGATGATATGTGCATTAAAAACAAAAATATCATTTATAAAGTGGATGTTTGGGTGTTTTAATGATGGCTGAATTCCATTTAGCTGCTTCAGTGTTTCAGGGACCTGGTATTGTGCATGCTGGCTCACTGTCATGGCTTACTGGGACTCTTGAAGTGTGTTATTGGTAACACTTGACAAGTCAGAATGTCAGCTCTGTTGTGTTTACCGCTGTAGGTTACTGAGAGACATTACACCAACACAGCTCCAGTGTCCGGCTCTGTCCTCTGCTGATACTGTCTGGCTCCCTGCAGTGACCTTCAGAACACATGATGATAATTATATAAGTTGATTATTTCAATCTATATCTGACCCTTTTGTCCCTTTTACAATTGGCATCATTGGCTGTCCAGAAAATTGTTTTCTGCTAATAGTTTTATGCTGGCCTAGATGGTAAGTTTTTTGACACCTTGTAAATGCATTTTGTACTGCTGCACACATACTGACAACCAGGCACTTCAGTCTAACATCCTCGATTCTCAGATAAAGAAGAAAATATGAAAAATGAAGCTGTGAGCTGCTGTCATTTATAATTTTTTTATCTGTTTGTGTTCAATTCACGAAAATGGTACTGTTCAAAACCTAAAGTCCTGGTGCTGGCCGCAAAGATGGACGGCTGCGCAAAAGTAATGATTTAACCTTTATTCTGAGCTGAAGCAGATTGCAGCGATGTTTTTGACCACCTTTGTTTGTGTCACTCAGGTGTCGTCAATCATCGGTCAGGCAGCCCTCCAAGTCTTTTTGTTTATCTCGAGGAGGAAAATGCTGCAGTATTTTTATTTATTTGTCACAGAGGAAGTACTGACATGTGACATTGTGACACTGCTTCAACTTCAGCAACATCACTGAGATGACACTTCAGTCCTTTTGAGCAAGCCACTGCAAGCTGCTCCAATCATTGTGTGTGTGTATGTGTGTGTGTGTGTGGAAGTGTGTGGAAAAAAATAAAGTTGTATATAGTTGCTATAGACAGTTTTATCAAAACTATTGTTGCTAGGAGACAGGAAATCCCTCTGGAAGACTGTTAATTAAAGGAATATTCTGGTCTGAATCTCATTTTCATAGTTTTGGGCACCATTCTTATCATTTATGACCATTTAAGATCCAGATTTTATCCCAGATTTAAATCCAGCATTGTTTACATCCATGTTAACAAGCATTGCTGCATATTTTGGCATGTTACCACTAGAGTGCAGCTCGGGCCGCATATTTCTGTCTGAACCCGACCCGAGTCCGAGAGAGTAGTAACCAAGCCCCACCCGAACGGCATTCTGTTTTATATGTCCATACCTGACCCGAGCCTGACGCAGTTAGTGTAAGCTGAAGGAAATCAAAATGCCTCCATACCATCGATTTCCCTGCATGGTTTTCGGTAGTTTTTTAAACTTCCCCGATGACAAATTTTGTTTGATGTCCTCCATCCTTAGTTAGGCTACATGAATATTTATCACCTGTGTGTTGCGTTCATGTGTCTTCACGTAAATAACAAATCCCAGCACTGAACAGGAAGCACCATGTCAAGTGTGACGTGACTGAACCCGACCAAAACATAATTTCTAAATTTGTGTCCGAATCTGGTCCGACCCGTCTGGTCCTGTCCGGGCCCGGGTCGGGTTTGGGTGTCCACATTTTTTTGGCCGTATAGTCTATCGCAAATACCTTGCAAATTAAACCAAAACTATGTGCATGGTTGGAAATCACTAAATTAAAAAAATGTGTTTTTTGGGGTGGACCATAGAGGCAGGTGGTGGACCCAAAAGCAAACATATTCACAGAGGAGGTTTGGTTGAATGGATTATTGTGAGTTGTGGTTTCCGTTGAATACAACAACCAGACAGGTACAGTCCAGCATGACAAAAAGTCCAAAGGTTGAGGTTTGAGCAACTCACAGAGCAAGGAGAATGGCAAATGGGGCAAAAACTGAGGACAAGAAAACAAGAGACATGGCGCTCTGAACAACTAACTGGGAAAATGACCTGACAAGACCCAGAGGGAAAAGAGAGGTAGAAATAGAGAAGACACTAACGAGGGAAACAGAATCAGGTGAGTGATGAGACACAGGTGAAAACAATCAAGGGAGAAAACCAGAAGTCAAAACACCCACACTCAAAATAAAACCGGAACATAAAAACCAAAACAAGCCCAGACCAAGATAAACTCAAAAACCAAGACAAGAATGCAAGAACATAAAACAAGACTTTCAAAAACAGAAAGAAAAACCATAAATCTAACATAACCAAAAACAGAAAAATACCATGATTCCTAACAGATATTATAACCCTGAATGACTATAAGTGATAGCAAAAGGAAACACAAAATGGAAAGGTAGAGGAGAGAAGTCAAGCTGGATTCATTTAACAGTATTAGTCTGTCTGTGTGTACTGCAATACTGTACAACAGCTTACTATATGTAATGTTAACTCCATTTCATTGGAGTTATTGGGTTACGTTTGGTTTACACTCCCTCGGTGGCCAATGGTTTCTTCCTTCATTTAACATAGTAACTGCACTTCATTACACAATGATGTATGTTCCAGCATGTTAATTAGTTACCACCCCTTACCTGATGAGTAACGATATGCCAGCATCTGTTCATGGGACTGGGAGCCTGTAACTTGCTGCCACTTCATAACAAACGGAATCTGTCACGAGGGTGTTTTGGACTTCACCCATGGGTGCTGTTGACTGTGTGGAGTCAGTGGACAGGGCCGTTCATCTCGTCCTGCCCGGTGTCTGGAGGCCATCATGGGTAGCTGGAGTCCAAATCATTGTTTCTGATTTATAGCTGCTAATTATCCAGCTCCTCGGCATGATGGGAATGCCAACTAATGGCCTCAATTTAGATTCATGCTACTGGATGGATGGAAACCATGCACAGTGTCGATCGCTCAAGGTGTGAGTGTGTGTATATTTGTGAGTACACCTGCTTGCACATATTCATATCCATTACCAATTATCTGTGAACTGTGACATTTTCCAGTAAACCCTTGCTGTGCCCCAAGTCCATACTTCATACTTATAGTATACAAAATACGATATACAAAAAAAAAAAACCTCACAGTAAATTGTAAAATTAATGCGCGGATGAACAAAAGTTTTTATAAAGGGAAATGAAAGTTTTCCATAGATATAATACTTTGTTTTTAGAGATTTACTTACTTGTGACCCATATCAAAGACAAATTTCTATCACTATCGGGAGGAGCAGTAGTATTTTGATTCAAATGTGTCTGATGCTGTGTCACTACTATCTGCAGTTTAGATTTGTTTACAGATATGAGCACCTCCTCTGGAGTACGCAGTGGTAAGTGTATGTAGTATGCATGATGACATCTTTGAGTATACCTAATTTTCATCCTATAAAAACCATGTATGTCCAAAATGTCTTTTTTTTTTTCATCAGCCCTGTTTTCAGCTTTTTCAATATGTACTTTTAAGATAATCTACATGGTTTGTTTCACAAAAAAAGTAGGAGAATTTTCTCAACCCATAAAGAAGGTAGTGAGCAGCTCCTTTAAAACCAAGGGAGAATAAATAGAAGAAGAGCACATTTCATGCTGGCTGCTCCGCATTAAACATTATTACAAACTGTTATTATTCTTTGTACAGCCATTATTTGTTTAACAAGGGAAGGTTTGCTGAGCATGCTCTTTTCAGCTCTTTAATAGCCCTGCTGTACAGTCATATAATTAAATTCATTCACAGGGAGCTGCCCAGTACACAGCACCAGTCTTCTGTTGTTGGCCGCTGTGCAGTCGCACCTGAACAGCTGTTGTCTTGTAGCTGAAACAAAAACAAGTTGCTAAATTATCTTAGCATCATATTTTTGCCTGTATCCTGTGGAGTAGCTTTTTTTTCAGTTTAGATCCCTCAGACTTGGCGACATTTATTCCATGCCTGATCCTGTAGTCCAAGGTACACTGTAGTGTATGTACAGATCCCTGGTACGGTGAGTGAGTGGATACTTGCACACTCAACCAATAAACAAGTCCTCAAAATGAAACACCAAATCAGATCTACCCCTATAAACGTTATCTGATCTGACCTCCCTATCTTTAGGATCACAGCACACAACCAAACTTGTGCAGTCTTGTTTTTATCATCTTAGAAAAATCGCCAAAATACAATCCATTTTATCTTTTAATGACACAGAGACCATTTTACACGCCTTCATCTCCTCACGTCCAGACTATTATTGCAACAGCCTGTGCACCTGCCTCAACCAAAAATCTATTAATCGACTCCAGACTGTACAGAACTCAGCTGCCAGGCTTTTAACAAGATCCAAGAGAAGTGACCACATTACGCCTGTTTTAGCCTCCTTGTACCGGCTCCCAGTATGTTTTAGAATAGACTTTAAGATTTTACTGTTGACTTTTAAGGCTCTCCATGGCCTCTCTCCATCCTACATATCTGACCTCCTGGTTGCATACGAGCCAGTATGTAGCCTGAGATCCTTACATTTATTCTCCCAAACACTGACCCCGGTTCACATATACATACTCAAACACTAGAGGTGCAACAGGCTGTCAGGGTTCGGTCCAATCACAAAAAATTGTGAAATGTTGTGTTTCGTGAAATGTTTTTGTGTTTTGACCTTCAGGGCCAACGTATATATGACATGCAGGATAGTGAGCAACTGATATAGTTTACTTTTGGATGTAGTAGAGTTGGTAGCAAGGCAACAGTTTCATGGTTTGGTTCGTCGTATTAATCACATACGGGTGTGTGTAGCTTTTCACCTGGGCACTGCACATTCAATTCAGTTTTATTTATATAGCACCATATTATAACAACGTTATCTCACATAGACTACCCAAAGTAACATAAGACACTGGAGCATACATATTGGAGCACACATAGGCTTTATATGAGTGCTTCAGTGGCGTGAATCTATCTATCTATCTATCTATCTATCTATTGCAAATTCACATTGCTGCCAGTATGAATAGTTTTGATGCAAAATATTCACAGGCAATGAATTAGATTTTTTGTGTTGTTTATTCGTCACGTCCCTGGTGTGTAAAGAAAGGCCTTAAGACTAAAAATGCCTACAAGCCTGAAGGCTCATTAGAGGCAAGTGGTAGCCTGCACCTTTGAGTCTGTATGTGTGAACAGAGCGTTAACATCTCTTAGAGCTGCCCTGCGATATCATAGAAATGATATATTTTGATTTCAGCAGCAACGATAGTGGTTTGTTTATGGAATAAAGAGCCGAACTGAGTCATTAGCATAAGTAGAAAAAGCCAACGTGGCAGAGCAGATGAAACAGTGCCACCTATAGAAGCTTCACAACAATAATTTCTTGTCTGCTGTTTTGCCACACTTTTGTATTAGTAACTCCAACATGGCTGTATGTCCCTTGTAACCACGAGAAACCACTCTGCAAACATTAAATGGAAAGACTATTATAAAACTGGGCTTTAAGTAGACTTATTAATGAGTGTACTGTGACTGTAGACACTCCCACTGAATGTGACAAAAACGAACCCAAACATGGCTGCACATTAATCATCTGCTCCCACTCTGATGTAAACTAATGACGCTGGCTTCTTAATCATAATTGAATTGGCTTGAATTCACAAGATTCCTGACGTGTCAATGTATCATATTTTGGGAGCTTAGTTCCACTTGACAGGTTCATGCTCGTTCACCCCTCCCCCCATCCCCCACATTCAGCTCTTGAGAGCCCTTTCAAGTCTTCCCTGCTGGCCCTGTTTGCGATCATGGATTCGGTGAAGAACCACATTGTCTGATGTGCGGGCTGCACTCCAAGTCTTTCTGTGCCTGAACACACACAAAAATATGGTGTAATTACAGCAGTGACTAACCCAGCACGCAATAATTTTAACATTTAATCCTTTAACTATTTGGTCATAGCATCGGGGGAATTGTAAATTATCCTCTACTTGATAAGGATTACATTTCAGAGAGTTTTAGTGATAAGACAGTTGTGCTGGAAGTATGCATTTATACAGGGGTGAAGATTGCCCCAGCCCAATCAGAATCCAGTATTCTACCTGTCCATAAAATAAATCATCTTAGAAATAAATACAACAAAGATCAGTGGCTCTGCTGTGGTACAGGCATGCATTCAACGCAACAGACTGCCATGTGCATTACGACAGGTATCGGAAAGACCTGGATTTTCCATATTTTATATCTTCACATTGAGGCCAAACAGAGAACCTCCATCTGTCGACACCATCAAGCTCCTCTCAAACAATATTCCTTATCAGCTGACGCATCCCTCAACATAGAGCTGAGCAGCAGCATCTCCAGTGAAAATAATCCCAGCCACGTCTGTCCTATCTGACGTTATCTAGCTCAGAGTGAGTGGTTTCTTTTTCATCTCTGGACAGCCCCGCAGCTATCTGTGGAAATCCCCATTAGTGTTTATTTAGATATTTCTATGTTGGGTTTTTTTTTTTTGCTTTTGCATGAACGTGCCTGTGCAGTAAATGTCTCGCTAAGCTGTGTGTGCATGTGATTGATTCACCACTGTGCTGCTACTGAAGCAAACATGTATCATCTGCAGCCTGCGACCAGCTTCCTAGGACGACTGTTTGTTCAGCGCTCGGCAGGGTTATCAAGGATTTGGAATTAGTAATAGGAACACCTCTTCTTTTGACCTTTTGTTTACAACACAGCTCAGTCAGTCAGTTGCACACATTAGCATCGAGGAGCCACAAAGTAAAGGCTTTGTTTCACAATCCTGCCACTAAACATCATAGAGGTATATGGGACAACTGTTTTAATACAAATACTGACTACAAGTGTAGAAGAACAAGGCTAGACAAATACCTAAAAATGAAGTTTTGCTGTGGCTTTAGATCTATTTATCAAAGGTAAACAGGAGAGTTTTTGATCACATGCGGCAATATGCTGCTGTCATGTTTTTGCTTGTATCTCATGCTTTAATATCATGCACATGCACAGGTGACCCACATTACTACTGACTCCAGAGGACGGCAATATACTGTACATGTGCAGTGCGTACAAGCTATATGATGTCCCTTGGTTTCACTATATTCCGCTGGTCGACAGACGGTAGCAGAAATGTAGCAAAAAGTGTGGGGGGGGAGACTGCTAGCCCACGTAGATAGCTAACAAAGATGTAAGCAATGGTTTAAAAATATTAAAAGCATTCAGTTTGTAAATGTATGAGGAAGAATATGCATCCAAAATGTATGTTAGGCCTCAAGGAGATATATAAGAAAACACTATGATACCTTTTAGGTTTAAGCTGAATTGTCTGATGAGGTAGTTTAGTTTTCTAACGTAGGTTCCTCTCAGTAACTTTACAAAACACTACAAAAACCACTACACAAAAATCAAAACTCTAGCTCTAGGTTAATAACTGGACAAAGGTTTACAAGGTATGTTTTGACTCAATCCAATGTCCTCTTCTTTTAACACTGTTAACAACACTAACAACAGACATATGCAGAGTTATGGTTAATATGGCCTTTCACACGTAGTTTACAGGCTTTTTTATCATAATGATAGTGACAGAGCCTGAGAGTGGACAAAAAGCCAAATAGAAACGTGGAGGTCTTCATAGTTGAGGGTAAACATGTCACAAATGGGTTGTGAGCCCAGTGGGAGAGCCGGAGTGTGCCTCTGATTGCTTTCATTTTTTCCTCTCAAATCAAAATGTCAACCAGCATGAAGAAAGCGGTCCCACTGTGGTGGCTGATAATTAGAGGATCCATTTTCCAGTTTCACATAAAGCGAGCCCTCTGGAATGAAAAAGATTGGCTGAGAAAGAAAATCCCAGTTTGATTTTCACTTTGTGCCACACTTCCTCCTTCAGACCTCTATCTGATCTTACAGTATCTTTTCTATTCACCATTTTAGAAAGGCTTTGCCGCTGGAATATGTGGCAATGTCTCTATAAAGTTCTTTGATATATTTAACTTCTCTGTATTTGTGTGTTTGTTTCTGCACTTTATAAAGATCTTGTCAGTAAAAAGCTTGTCAGTCAAGCAGTGTGGGCGATACTGTGGCATTTCTTCCAGGCATTTTCTGTAGATGAAGTTTCAGTTTGTGAGCTACATTTCTCAGTTAACACTTTGAACCGGTGTCTGAAGTCTGAAAAGTCTGAACTTACACACAAGAACTTACACACAAGAAAAGGCACAATAGCCAGGATGGGAGAGAATATAAAAACAGAAAGGGAGACAGACACAAATGCTGAGAAAAAATAGGATGGAAAAAGGATTTTACATAAGCATGCTGTGTTGATTTGGTGTGTTGATGATTTGGGAAGAAGAGGAAGAATACGAATAACAATATTAGAACTAAGAATTCAACGAATCCACAGTCCCCTCCCTCCCCCCGTTAAAAAAATGAGTACAGGACTGGTGCTGAACTGGGCAGCAAACCTTGCGGTTGAATGAAGGACAGAAAAAATAATCACAGTTCATAATCATTTTGAATGCTGAGCAACCAGCATGAAAGAAACAAATGTGTTTAATGTGCGCTTCATCCATTTATTCACCATCGGTTTAGGGGAGCTGCCCACTGGCAAATACAGCTAACAGTGAGAGTGTGACTGTGTTTGCATCGTTCTCCCCCAGGCTGCTACTGTAAATACAGTATGGATCCTATCTTAAATGATCTGTGACTTCTATTGGACCAGCAGGAATTAGCACAGCATCATTAGAGCAACAGAATAGTCTCCTGCACGAGTGAGACAGCTAATTGGAGCAGAGATGTAACAGAAACATTTAGCGAAGAGGAAATATTTCCCCGTGTTAAATACTGGAATAGCAAAACTGTTATGTTATTGGCTTGTGAACAAGGATTTTTAGCCCGAATTGTTGTGTTACTTCTGTTCTCTGTTAAGCAGATTTCAAAAGCACTTCAAGGTTTTGCCGTACAGTAGGTGTATTGCTGAGTAGCTGTTTCTCTATGAGCTTCTGCTGTCAGTGCTCTTCAGTTCTGGAGAAGACAGTTTGAGAAATCCAGGCTCACAGATTCATTAGCATTGTATGTCATTTAAAATGTAGCTTGAACAAATAGCTTTTATTAATGTCATGTTTGTCTCATCTGTTGTATTATTCCATTTTTAACATCATGTGCGTTAGAGGCTAGAGCCTCAGGTGCATATGTATTTTTTAAGTTATCTGTTCAATCAATCAATTGATAATTATTTTATGACTTGTTTGAATTTTTTTCTATTTCTGCTCTGTCTCACTTTTTTCATTAATCATTTTAATTGGCTTCTTTAAAGCAGCCCTGTTTTGAATGGTGCTATATAAATACGTTTTACTTTAAGTCTTTAAAATGCAGCCAGGCTGGTCCTCTTATTAGTACAGAAAATGGGACATTTTTGCTCCAAACCAGAGCAGAAAGTGGTTATAAAGTGACTTGAATCTCTGCACCTGGCCCTCAAGTGCAGGTTTGGGTGAGTATTTTATACCTTTATTTCACTGAGCTCTGGTTTTGAATCAAACTCCAAACAGAACTTCCTCATCGGTAGGATACTGCAGCTGTTGTGTTGCCCAAAACCCATAATATTCAATTAGTGATGTGTCTTAGAACTGATCAACAATGTGTGGAGATGTGTTCAGGCTGTGGAGGGTTATTTGTCATAGATTAATTTATGTTGGTGAAACAACCCATATATTTCTCCACAAGATGCTGATTAATTCTCACACAAAGTTTTTTGAAATACAATGAGACCACTATTTATCTTCCCAAAATACCCCCAAAACTTTTATGTGAAAGTAAACACACATAATTGGTCATGACTCACTTATAAAATTATAAATAATGCTGTTTCTGTTGACTTATCCCACTATTTTTACACATTTGGAGGTTGAAATGACTGATACTTACCAAAAGTTTTGGAATTGGTCCAGTAGATCGCCTCAGCCGGCATCTGCACAACAACAAGAACTTTTAGTGGACGGACTTTTTACGGGCACAGTTGCCCCCAAGGATTATGTTGCAGTCATTGCAGCCCGTTCACGGATGCTGGCTGAGGCGATCTACTGGACCAAATCCAAAACTTTTGGTAAGTATTAATCATTTAGACCCCAAAAGTTAACCAAAATAGGGCCCAGGTTTAAAAATACTGCAGTTTCCCTTTAAGCTATCAAAAGTAAAATTTAGTGATATGTTATCATATATTACATGATCAATTTATTTCAATCTGCTTCCTTTACATTTTTTAACTCCTTCTCTACGGGTTACATCTTTTTGTCCATTCTGCCTTTGGGGATGAATTCAGGTCTTACTTTATCACATCAAATCGGCTTTACTCCTGTGGAATCCAAACTACAAGCGTGGCTTAAAAGACATCTTCTCTGTTGGAGCAACACGCTTAATATCAATGAAATCCACAAGATAAGAGAAAGGGGGGGAAATCTCTGTATAAAGATCAATGTTCCCTGCATGGACAAAGTCAGCAGAGAGAGCCGACTGCCCTTATTGTTGCTTCCCAGCTTCACTAGATCAAACACATAATTTTCCAGCACAGCGTGAATGGAGATGGATCAGTATGAATCTTAAAGCAAGTTGCACTCTTTCAGCTCTATATGTATCTCCAGGAGTGTTTTTGCTGGTATCTGTGGCTTTTCCTCCCTTAAACCTGTTGTCAAAGTAGGAATCGTCTTGAAATATTTTTCTGCTGTAGTTTTCTCTTTGAATACATTACAGATGTGTTCTTAGTTGTGCTTGCTCAGCTCTTTCTGTTCCTGTGTGAAAGTTCACCTGTCCTTTGAAATGATCTGTGCTCTCTGCCTGTTTGCTGCACCGCTCAATTGAAAAGCTAATTTCCTCTCAGTGTTGATGCTCTAAATGCCTCTGCAGTTTATCCTATAAAAGCCAAGCCTCATTCATCAAACCTCTGCTGGCTTTATTGCAACGAAGAATAGCAGTAATTCATAGTGAGTGCTCCCTTCAAATTTTAAACAAATGCAATTTCCAAGCCCTGACAGAGATGCAGGTGGACTGCTAAAAGTCTGGTTTGTATGTTTTTGCGAGGCAGAAATCAGGCTGCAAGTTCCATTGGCGGTGACTTCGTACAGGTTTGGCAGCCGGCACTCACGCTGCAACATAATAACTTGGTGTTTTCCAAGAGCATCCACACCGATTTCTGCCCTCCCATCCAGCTTTAGACTGTAGATCCAAATTTGTCTAAATGAAAGGCTATTAACATTTGTCACACCCAATTATGTTCAACATCCTTGTCGCTAATTACATTCTGCCCAGCAACACAATGCTGGGAGATGTTTCCTTCATTTTTTTCAGACCACCCAGCTTGTGAATCACAGCTATTTTGAACAGATGCACAGAGAATTTGGCTTCTGACAGAAGACTAGGAACAGAACAACAGAGGCTTGATCTATGCACTGAAGGAGACACACTAAAAGACAATGTTGGATAAATGCTGTGCTCAGTGAGAGAGCAATTTGTGTTGGTGACAAGCTGCTGCAGCAACTAAACTCTAAAGCATGTTTGACATATTAAGTACAATCCTATCACCTATAAACTATATATATATATATATATATATATATATATATATAACTATTTGTATAATACTAATTTGCAACAGCAAAGACGTTTGTGAGAAACTTAAAGCAGTGTGGCTTTATGGATGGCAATGTCGGTCTGTCAGTCCACCAGTGACCAACTATTGGATGGATTGCAATGAAATTTTGTGCAGAGATTTATGGTCCACAGAGGATGAAAATAGAGTTTGGTGAGTCTCTGAACCCCTACTGCATGGGTTTACTCTGGGTACTACGGTTTCCTCCCACAATCTAAAGACATGCAGGATAGGTTAATTGAATGTGACTGAGAGTGTGAATGGTTGTCTGTCTCTGTGTGTCAGCCCTGTGATTGACTGGCGACCAGTCCAGGCTATAACCCGCCTCTCGCCCAATGTCAGCTGGGATTGGCTCCAGCCCCCCGCGGCCCTCTAAGGATAAAAGGATATAGGTATGGATGGACCAAATACCTGCAAAACTAATGACATCCAACACGCTAAACTAAGATGATGAACACAATAAACATACCTGCTTAACACTATGCTAACATTGTCATTGTGAGCATGTTAGCCTGCTGATGTTAGCATTTAGCTCAGGCAGCTGTACTTAAGTACACCCTCACAGAACTGCTAGCATGGCTGTAGACTCAGATTTAAGTCTTATTAACATATTGAGCGAATGTTTTTAATGAACATATTTGCAGAGTGGCAAAATGTTCTTACTGAACATAACTGCAAAATGTTCACTGACAACCTATTTCTTTTGTTTTCCTTGTTTAGGCACTCACAGCATTTAGTTGTGATCGGAAAAGATTGTAGTCTTGGTTAAATATTGAAATAGTCAACAGTGACTTGAAGCATCAGACAGGATGAATCTGCTTTTAAAACATTTAACTGAAACCACAATCTTGTCCTAACGTTAACCAACATACCTTTGTTTCCTAAACTTAACCACACGCATGACTCAGGATGCAAACCCCAGTTTCCGGATTCTTGCACTATGCATGGCCACCAAAAGTCGAATCAAATTTTATTATCCAAAGGAGGAAATTCACTGGGTGACAAGAAATACAAATAGAAAAACAGTACAGACAATCCATAAAAGGAACAGCACAAGAGAAAAGTTATATGTCATCATCTCATGGTGCTGTGCTGGCTTCTACCTACCTACCCACCATCCACCATGAGCGCTACTCTATGACTTCCATGCGGTACAAAAATGTAGCACTTCCACCAGTGGGAAAAACTTTAACACTGACTATAATCTAGGCAGCAATCACGTTTCCCATCAAAACGTAATTGGCAATACAAATTAGTAATATATTACTAACATATTTTCTAGGAAACAGAGTTGATTCAGATGAAGGTTAATGTTGCAGCTGATAGGGCGTCGTTGAGTCATTAATAGTGTTTAAGTTTGTCTCAGAAGGTAGTAGTGGGAGTTTAAGAAGTGGAAACCTGGGGCAACCCGGTAGCTCACCTGGTAGAGCGTGCACCATTAAGGCTGAGTCCTTACCGTAGCGGCTCGTGGGGATTTTTCTTTCTCCAGTTGGAAAAACAAAAGGTGAGCCACTGCGAAGGCTAAAAACGAAACTGTTAATTGGAAAAGCAGTTGAAAGAAAATTAATACAAAGCCTTGAAAAAGTAAATATTACTGTACATACAAACTCTATGCAGCATCTATTGAGGGCTGCATGGTATATATGTTTTATATTAATGATGTCTACATTAAAACAGAAATAAAAATTTTAAGTTGCATTAAATTGCTCCTTTTTGACGCATTTCGCATCATTGGGAGCATTTATCCGTCCCTCTTTAACTGGCCCTCAAAATATCATATTAGTGTCTCTGTTGAACAGATAGGTTCCCTGGACACTGAGGTTCAAACCCATCTGGACCATTGGACAGTGCCAGCTTCATTAGAAAAAGAAAAGGTCCTCTACGACTACTCTACACCAAAGAAAAACATTCTTCAGTTTCTATAGAAACTTTTTGAGTTTCACTTGCTCATATATTTAGCACCTGTTTGTTGGTTTCCTGTGAAAACTTACAGCTCTCATGAAGACCTGGGAACACAGTGGAAGCGTAACCTCGCCAACGCAGCAGCTCCAAATAGCTGGCATCAGGTTCCCGAAGGCTCCCCTGCCATCTGCAACTCAACACCCACCAGCAGCCAATACATTCGCTAACGGGGGTGGGGGTGGGGGTTAATTAATGGAGCCCTTGCTCAGAAACAGCAAGCATATGCATTAATCATCTCATCCATATTCAATATTCAAAATGCTTTGCAAATTTCTGATGTAGCGCAACAACATTGGGTTTTTCTACTTCCAAGAACTCAACCAGACTAGAGAAGTAAACCCTGAACACTGTTGATTATCCTCCTATCCTCTTGCCATGTCAGTAAAGCAGTAAAAATGACCACATGGATACACAGATGTGTTTCGCTCCAGTGCTGCTGTGTTTAGCCAAGTTGGCAGCCAGTAAAGGCCCCCATGCCTCCTTTCCTGTCAGCTCATCCACCTTTTTTCCCTCAGATTTTTTGGATGACATGATCCAGAGACAGATGGATCGGACCAGGCGCCCCTTGTTCTCTCTCTGGAGTCAGGACAACCTGCCAAATCCACTGCAAAGTTTCTCTGAACTTGATTACGGCCTTTATTGCAGGGTACTTTGTCAGCGCACAAGCTGCTGACTCATTCATCAAACCATATTGTCTCCTACTATGTTTGTAACAAAGAGCGCTTTCTCAGTTAAGATCTTCACATGCAGCTGCTAGATGAGTTAAATAGTAGCTGGTGATGATGCACAATAGTTTTTGGATTCTGCGATATGTTTAGTGCTACTGTGTGTCTCACTGTTGTTTTTCACTGCCTTTTCCAGAGATCACTTTTCCATCAGACTGTGTGGGCGGCACAGAAGCTGCACAGCTGCACAGTAAACACAATAAATGGTATCAAACTTTTGAAAAACACTATCCAACCCTTACATATCGGTCAAAATTTGTTTGTTTTTTTTGCAATATTTTTGTGACAAACATATCTTAGCATTTCATGTTCCAGGTAGCCTATTCCTCAAAAATCTTCCCACCATTCATTTTTTGGCTTCTTTTACTTTTTCAGAAAATTTAGTTTTTGTATTATTACCTGAATTTGGTCAAAATGTCCCGTATACATTTTCTATAGGAATATATAAAGTATATGGACCTTTTCTCCTCATTAGTTACTTTTGTTTTGTTTTTTGTTGTTCAGTATTTACTGTGGACCACAGTAATTGTTATCTATATTTTTTTACCTCACTAAAGTTGATATCCGTAATTGTTTTACATAACATTCACATTTTGGTTACAATTGTGTGAAAGAGTATCTGCTATTACGATGAAGTTACATTGGCTTGCTAGCTAGCATTACTGTACATAGAGTATGTACTGTTGTGATTGCTAAGTAGCATAACTTAGACAGTAGACTCTATTATAAGTTTGACCAATTGATAATGAACATAACAAACATTACAAATCTTCAATAATTATTGTGTAAAATTCAAATAATTATTTTAAGCAAAATTATTTTAAAAAGTGAACCAAAATCATTGATTCTAATACGGGTCATTTTGACCCACTTATTGGAAGAGTGTAGGTTCCAGTGACCTGTACATCTAAGGAGTAATTATTCAACTCATTAATCATTCTTCTCTTTCCTCTGAGAATGGCTAAATGAAAGTGTTAGATAAGGAAATTCATCTTTTTCAGTCAAACTCCAGCAGGGATCAGCTGATTTGATTCATACAGCAGCATATGTGAACCAATCAACACACAGTATTGGCACCTTTTTATGCGGCACGTACAAACTCACAGTTTTCACAGTAGCTCTCTGACACTACTGCTGCTGTTCTTTGTTGTTGTGAGTTTGCTCTTATTTTTGAGCAAAGATTGTAGTGGAAAGCTGTCAACCTGTAGGACATATCTTTAAATGTGTATTCAGATTTCCCAAACATCACCTGTTCAATGTGTCGGATCTCACGCTTTGCAACCAAGAAAACACAACTGCATCGCAGCAATTAATGTTAGGAGTCACATGCTTTTACTGAACAAAAGTGTTCCTCCTCAGTTTTATGTGCTATTTTGGAATATTCTGTATTTTTTTCCAATGTAATCGTATTGTGAAACAGAATATTGATATTGGACGATTCTGCAAAACGCTGGTTTACGTTCAATTCCAACATGTTTAAAATTATTATTTTTAACAATATGTGCACATGGCAAATACAGTATGGTTAAGGTTAGGGAAAGTGGCTATGGATAAAAGAGTAAACATTAATTGCAGGTCTGTGACGAGACATGAACTGAGGTCTTCCACATTAAACTTGGATGAGAGTCTCTACATAAATGGCACAATACTGCCTGCACTGGCACTGGACGTAAATCATGCGCTGCAGAATTGTCTTATATAAACACAACTCCTAGGATACTGGAATGTCTCAAAGATTATTTTTAAGGTATTATTTTCTCTTTACTGAACAGTTGACGATGAAGGCTGACAGAAAACGTGACCAGAGAGAAAGTAACTTCACATTTAGTGGTGGTTTACTTGACTAAGAAGATGCATCAATAAATACTAGAGAGTTGAAATGTCTGGACTACCACTTTTTGTCCTTGAAATCACATATGGGTTACTGCTGAAGAAATGAGCATCTGCTGTCTTCAGTAATATTATTTTACCTGATAAGAAGATTGACATAGTTTAGCCAGTTTAGCCTAGCAGGGAACAGCTAACCTAACCTCATCATACATCCTGACTGTAAGAGTCCGTCCTCCCCGAAAATACGGCCATATAGGTCGTCTGTGCAAGCAGTTTATTATATTTAATTTATAATTACGTTTATTGTTAGGCGGTGACCAATAAAGAGCGACAAACTCTGTGTGGGGAGGAGGTTGGATTGGATGGATGGGGCAAACAACACAGGACTTTCACCCAAAAGATTGCTGTTTGTGTCCCATGTGAATCCAAAAGTCAATGTTATTTTAACTTATGTACTAACTTAACTTACGTAACTAACATACATACTTATCTTAACCTAAACTATGATCTTTTCCTAAACCTAGCCAAGTAGTTTTGTTGCCCAAACCTAACCAAACTGCAACCGTTTCACAATGTTAACCACATTATTTATTACTGTTACTATGGCAACAAAGGTCCAGTACACCTATATATGTCGTTTTGGGAGTCATTGGTTTTGGTCAGTCGTTTAGGTTGGAGGACTTGAACTGGAAAGACCCACCATCAACTCGATCGGACAATTTAGCTAATTTCCTAAGTCATTGGCTTAGAATAATTCAGTATACAGCGTAATCTCTCTGTTGAGAAAAGTTAAAATCAGTTCTTGTTTCTATTCTTGTAGTTGTGTAATTGCACAGACAAAAGTTTTAAAGGGGGTTCTGATCAGTTTAACACTCAAAACAGTGGAATAAAAGCCAGGACGCCATCATAGTCTCTTGTTGTTTACAATCTCCACATGCAGAGCTGAAGAGGCGACTTGTTAATTACAGATTCAGCTCATACAGGTGCATTACATGACAGAGCTAAAGGTCACAGCTGCTTCACACGAACTCTAGAAGCCTGTATTTATCTTGTCACATTATCATCTCAATGCTTCTCATGGCAACGTAACACCAGCATTGTTCTGCTTCAGTGGTTGAGAATGTGAGAATCGGTGTGATGTGTGATTGCTAAGCTTGGTGACCTTAAATCAGTGTGTGTTGTGCGAAGAAGCAAAGCATAATTGCATGTGCACCTTGTCCACGTTTTGTGCTCTTCATCATGTTATGCTGTAATTGCTGCCTTGACATAAAGATAGGTTGCCAGGGTACAATAATTGCTCTGTAACTTTGCAGGACCAATCAGAAAGCATATACAGCATTTCATATGCAGACATAAGAAATGTCACCTTTGCAGAGGTTTTTTGCATACAGAACAAACACCAGGAGTACAAATAAAACACAACCTTCTCTCACATCAAGTTTCTAAGAAGCTTATGATTAGAAAGTGGAAGTCTGAGCCTGGTATTTCCTCTGGCTAGCTAATCCAACATATTTAATTGAAATCTAATGCAGCTCATGACAATGTTGGTGGAAAAAGTAGAGTATGACTCATAAGACAGAGGAGACACAAACCAAAGAAAGCATGAATAAGACTAAGAATCTACAGCCATGCCAGCGGCTCAGTGAGGTGGTAATTAGGCAGAGTGGTGCTTGGAGCTAAATGCTAACATCAGCATGCTTACATGCTCACAAGGACTATGTTAACATGCTGGGGTGGGTTGCACCAACTGGTCTTTACTAAGCCTGGTCCTAACTGCTAAGTCGGTCTTTGTTAAGGCCTGTCTTTATAATGGACTTCACATTGGTTGCATATTAGAGATGCGCGTCCATGTGAATGCCCACGCGAATATGGCTATTGCCTAGCAGCGTGCGTTGCTAGGATACATTGTAACAATCTCCCGCTGTCTTGCTAATTTGTAGCTATCATTTCTAATTTGCGGCAATGTTATGGAGGATCAAAGAAAAAGAAAAGGCAATTTTTACGGACATTGAAATAAGAAAATGAATAGAGCTGTACAGCCAGCACAAGAATACTCTGACTGCCAAGCAGGTCAACATAATAACCAATAAGAAGAACCAGTCGACTTGGAGAGAAATAATGTGCTGTTAGCAGCTGCAATGCCGGTGACAATGTTGCGTTATGATCTGACACAAATTGCAAGTGACAGCGCTTCAATTAGGTCAAAGAGATCTCTCCCACAGAATCCGAACCTCTCAATCAGCTCCTCATCGTTACCCTAATAACTCTCTCGTCTAAAAGCCCGCTCGTTGAAAAGTCAATATATGACATGCGCCATTGTTGTTACAGTGTTGATCAGTGTTACAAGCTGTGTTGTTTAAAATCAGTACTAGGCCTAGATTCTGACTTTACGCCTGCTCCTGACTAGGTGTAAGATTTATGGCCGATCCTAGCGAGATGAAGGCTTAAGCCTAGATGGTGCATCTGGCATAACTATTAGGCTGGACTTAGAATGCTAAGTTACGACCGACTTAGCTTAAGACCAGGCGTAAGCCCTGTTGGTACAACTGGCCCCTGAGGTTTAGCAGGTCTACCATGTTCACTGTCTTAGTTGAGCATTTTAGCATACTAACATTTGCTGATTAGCACTAAATACGAAATAAACACACAAAAATCGACTTTTTAAAGAATATAACTAGCTTGAATGGGTGTAATGAAAGATATTAATTTATATTCTGTTAATTATTCAGAATGGGAGTTTATGAGGCAGTTATTGACGATAACTGACCTAAAATCCAGGCTGAAAAAAGATGAGATTCTGGAACCCATAGATAATTTAGAATAAGCCTGGATATATATGAGTAAATGGCAATAAAAAATCCCAGGGCCTTACAGTCACCAGCAGTGCTTAATGGTTTCATATTAAAATGTTAATTGCAGAGAAATACTCCCAGTATAGGCCTGCACTTTCCTGTCAAAGAGAAAACATTAAGAGGATTTAGGGATTATATTCAGTACATGTGCTGACACCAGTCCTTTACATATTATTAAAGTTGAGGGAAATACATCACATTTTGTAATAATTGCTTGGAAAGTCAATGCCCCACATGTGAGTCTCTATCTTAGGAAAACACCATTCATTTACTGTGCTCACTCCCTGAGGGAAGCTGACTGACAACAAATGAGCTGACCACAATTTGAAGGCACCTCTTTTCCTACAGGTTTTTTGTTTCATACATGGTACCTTTAAAGATTTTTGTAACAGTGTTGTTGTCAATATGTTTAGTACTAACATTTTATGATTATTATTATCATTATACATAATTATTTATTACAAATATTTGTCATTTTGTTGATAAAAAATCTGGCAGCATTCTATCTCTTTCACAAAGTATTCGCCATGGCAAATTAGTAGAATATAAACGTTATTTCTAGGAAACAGGGTTGGATTTTTAAAACATGAGTTTCTGTGACGTGTATGTTGTGTATGCATATAAATATACAACATGTTGTGTATGTACATAGTAAATCTTTGTTCCTGCGTGTGGTGATTATTCTCTCATTCACTTCTGCAACTGATATTATATTCTTTTCACCCTCATACAGTCATGCGCTCACAGACCAAAGTCATAAAAGGCACATAATGTTTTCTACACAAACCCACGCACACGATAAGGTGGTGATTCTGATATATAGCACCATTCATCATCCCGCTCTCTGCGCTCCATCCAAGTATTACTCATTAAAGTAAAAGAAACCACATATATTTCTTGTCTTTACAAACATCCTGCAGAGGAGAATGAACACTTTAATTTAATTCGCCTTTCCTCCTGCTAGTCAGTGGGTAGAAGTGAAAGAAAAATGTTTTACTGTTTTTTCTGTCCTGTGGTTCAACTGCTGTCATAAATACAGCTGTCCCATATGACCAGGACATTCAGCATAGCTACTATAAGACTTGTGTCCCATTAGGTATCAGACTCCTGCAAGAATAAATTAAAACCACTCTGAAATTGTACCTTTTTCATTAAAACGGCCATGTATTTAAATGTCATGTTAAAGTTCCCATGTGTCCCATCATCCCATAATTTCATTCAAATATCATTAGAATGTCACTGGCTGAAGCGGTGTTGTAACCAAAGTGTTGCCAGTGTTTCTGTCCAAAATTGTCTCCCTGCGACGCAGAAATCCTCATGCAATCAAAAAGGTTCTCAGGTGTAAAGAAGGCCCAGAGGGATGAGGAAGTATGTCTTATCCACTCTATCCACTGAATCACTTTTGGTTAAGACAGGAATACACCTGTGGGACAGACAGCAGCGAGGTGGTCTGGCATTAATGATTTTCCCCAGGACACTGTCATACTGTGCCCAGCTGATTTGTCACAGCATATTTTTTTTAGACAAACATATTTCTCTGTCTAGTGGATTATTAAATCAGAAATCCAACCAAATGGAGATGCTAGGAAAACTAATGAGAATTTTTCAAGGAGCGAATGTCTACAGGATCGCAAAAGCGATGCAGCTGGCAGGTAAATCACATATGGGTTACTGGAGAAGCTAGGATTCATTGTTGTGAAAGTCTGCATTCTTCAACAATATTGGTTTATTTAACTTATTTTCCATTTTTTAAAGGAATAATCTAATTCTGTCATACAGGAAGTTAGATTAGCCTAGCAGGGAATAATAATAATATAATAATCTTTAATCATAGAGCACTTTTCAAAACCCACATTCCAAAGTGCTTCACAAAGACAGCAAATTAAAACATTCAAGTCATAAAATCAAGAAAACAGATACCAATACAAAATAAAAACATTTTAAAGGAAATAAAAGACAGTTTAAAACAAAATTTAAAACTCACGTAAAATCAGGGAAGGCTCTCCAATAAAAGTATATTTTAAGAAGGGATTTAAAGGAGATCACTGACTCAGCCGACCTGATTTCCTTGGGCAGATCGTTCCAGAGCCTTGGGGCCCTGACCACAAACAGGTCAGAGATATAGCAGGGAAAGAGGCCATGAAGAGCCTTAAAAGTAATCAGTAAAATCTTAAAATCTATTCTAAAACATACTGGGAGCCAGTGTAAGGAAACTAAAACAGGAGTGATGTGATCACGTTTCTTGGTTCTGGGTTTAAAGCCTGGCAGCTGAGTTCTGTACAGTCCGGAGTTGATCGATAGATTTTTGGTTCAGACAGGTAAAAAGGCTGCTGCAGTAATCCAGGCATGATAAGATGAAGGCATGTAAAATGGTCTCTGTATCTTTAAAAGTTAAGATAGGGCGTATTTTTGAAATATTTCTAGGATGATAAAAACATGATTGTACAAACTTTGTGGTCTGCTGCTCAAAACTTGAATTGCTATCAAATCAGACACCAAGATTCCTTGCAACAGGCTTGATATGATCCAAAAGGGAACCAGCAGATGGCAGAATTTGTTTTGCCATCTGCTGGGACCCAATGACGAGGATCTCTGTTTTGTCTGAGTTCAGCTGAAGGAAATTATTTGACATCCAGTTTTTGATCACACTAAGGCAGTCGTTAAGTGAACTCAGCATTCCACGGTCTGTGGCTCTAACAGGCGAGTACAACTGCGTGTCATCAGCATAAAAATGAAGAGAGACACCATGTCTGTGAATGACGTGCCCAAGGGGAAGCATGTATAAAGAACAGCTAACCTAGCTACATCATAGGTTCCGTTCTGGAGCTTTCAACCACATCGCATGGCTCCCAAGCTGTCATATGTATGTTGTATCCTTGTATATTTAAAATGTGCAAAAAGCTTTAAATAAAAGTGGTTATCTTAAATTTAAATCTGTTGCTAGCTAGATCCCAGCTAGATCCCAAACATTTCCTGGATCCATCTCTGTACTGGATGCACACATTATAGATGAGCATGGTAGAAAAGCCCATGCTCCCACACGCACATGCACCCGGCCATCCACATGATGTAAAAGAAAACGTGATTCATCAGACCAGGCCACCTTCTTCCATTGCTCCGTGGTCCAGTTCTGATGCTCACGTGCCCATTGTAGGCGCTTTCGGCGGTGGACAGGGGTCAGCATGGGCACCCTGACCGGTCTGCGGCTACGCAGCCCCATACGCAACAAACTGTGATGCACTGTGTGTTCTGACACCTTTCTATCAGAACCAGCATTAACTTTTTCAGCAATTTGAGCTACAGTAGCTCTTCTGTTGGATCGGACCACACGGGCCAGCCTTCGCTCCCCACGCGCATCANTGAGCCTTGGCCGCCCATGACCCTGTCGCCGGTTCACCGGTTTTCCTTCCTTGGACCACTTTTGGTAGGTACTGACCACTGCAGACCGGGAACACCCCACAAGAGCTGCAGTTTTGGAGGTGCTCTGACCCAGTCGTCTAGCCATCACAATTTGGCCCTTGTCAAAGTGGCTCACATCCTTACGCTTGCCCATTTTTCCTGCTTCCAACACGTCAACTTCGAGGACAAAATGTTCACTTGCTGCCTAATATATCCCCCCCACTGACAGGTGCCATTGTAACGACATAATTAATGTTCTTCACCCGTCAGTGGTCATAATGTTATGGCTGATCGGTGTATATGTATATATGCTTATGTAAGGGTGTGCGTGGGTATGTTAAGGCAGGACTAATGAACTGCATCCCTGCATTGCTTCACACCACAGAGGTGAGCTGACCTTCTGCAAGCTAATTAGGATTTGCAAGAGCAGAGATAATAAGAGGGAACCACGTCACTTGTGAAAAATACATGACTCTTCCATTTACCAACAAATTAGCTGCCTAGATGGTGTGTAACTCAAAACAACAACTGGTAAAGGTCAAAAAGGAGACACAGCTAGATGGATATCTTAAGGTTTTCCACCACCGCCTGTTTTCTCCTAAGATGCCTGGTAATTCCTTTACCTGTGGGGCCTAATTAGTCATCAGTAAGGATGAAAGAGGGAGAAGGTGCACAGACCTAGATGTTTTCAATCCTCTACCATCTCCCCTAGAGCTGGATGATAACATCGTCACCAGTGGCTGGCACTCATTACAGCCTGGGCTGTGCTCCAGGACAAGAGCTGTGACAGGACTCACGTCCTCCAGAGGTGAGGAAGAAGAAAGAGCCCACTGTCATTTATTCATATCACAAAAGTCATTATCCCGGCCTGCATAGCTGTTCGCAGTTCCAGTCTGAAGTCCAAGAGACCGCGGAGAATGTGTTCTTGGTGGAAGCGGAGAGGTGAAATAAAAGATTATTCACTGAGAGTGTGAAGAGTTCACTCCCGAACAAGACATCTGCCTTTTGAAATTTTAGCCCTCGGTGAAAAAGGATGCGATAACGCAGGGAGCGACAGGTTTAAATTGATTCAAAAGATTAAAATGGCCCGTAAAATTGAGCTGACAAGATTAATAAACTAACTTATTGGAATATTGGAAGGCAATAATAACCACTCCGCTAAGATCAATGATTTAACAATAAGTTTGAAGTGGTGAAATCTTCATCTTTGCTGATCAGTAATCTGCTCTATCATCTCTGCAGTGCACTTGTTAAGATGTGTTCAGAATGAACACGAAACAACTTTTGGAGACAGCGGGATTGCACACAAGTCATTGCTAAAGACAATAACCATGCTTCTCTTAGCTGCATGCAGGCTAATGTGCTCGGGGGTCATTTGGACATTTTCCAAGTCACTGTTATTCCCATGTTTAACATTATACGTCACATTGTCTAAAAGGTACACTTATCAACTGCACACAAATTTGACTTTGGTCAAATGGCACATCATTTTAAAGTGTTAAAAGTGTAGTGAATATGTGTTTTTTTGTACTCAGTGGGATAAGAGTGGGTTAACGTCTATCTTCGCAGAACTCTAATTTCAGCACGACAAACACTGAATTATTCTAGGTGGCGTGAATTGAGGCAAATACTCAAAACACTTTGTGTTCTTCTACTGACTGAAGACAAAGCACAAATGTAATTTCTTGTGTGCCAGAGAATTTTTCCTAGGAAAGATCTAAATATCCTGTTTATAACAGCATTCACAAAAATACACACTTTCTTGAACTAACTGATATCACTTTCCTGTTAGCTTAATATTTCAAATGAAAAACATGTCAAGGTAATTTTAAGAGGAAATAATGTTTGCATTATTTGTGTTTTGTGCCGCTGTATTGAAAGCAACTGCCCACCATGACACCCAAAACTGAAGCCATTGCAGAAATGTCTTAAGACTGCTGCTGGCATGAAAACATCTTTGACTCCACAGCAATCGAGTGTAAAAAGTGCAAAATTGTCTCTCAAAATAGAGAGCCAATAAATGTATCACTTTGAGGTGATGTTACAGGTAATACGTTTAGTCTATGGTTTATGGCACAATACTACCACATGACTTCTACATGCCGATCAAAAGCCTAACAGTTCAACTTGTGTCTGTGTTATTGCTGTGCTCTGCACACTGAATGAATGCTTTTTTTCATTAAATGTGATATATTTTTAATCAGTTTGGGCCTTAACCAGCTGCAGAAAACACTTCCATATGTATTACACTGGTTAATACATCAAATCAAATCCACTGTGTAGTAAGTTTTCATTTTTTTCTTATTATTTCTGATTGTTTAATTGGATGAAAAACAACAACAAACCTAAGCTTAAACAAGGTGTTGACTTTGTGATCAGTAGTCAGACTCTGGAGATGTCTTCCATTAACAGCTGCACTATTGTTACTGTATGAAACATCACTGTACCGGGCCCTCTCAGAAGGGGATTTCTCTCTTTTGTCATAAGATTAGGCTCCGTTCCAGTGATTACTCAGAGCTCAACACTCAACCTGCAGGTGAGAATTATGCCTATGCATATCTTTGCATATTTAAGCCTGAATATTTAAATGTAGAACATTCTAATCACTGAATATTTTCATGTCCTTAAAGTTGATACCGTGATGTTCGTAATGCCACCTCGCTCGTGTTCCTGTGAGACTGCCCAGAGGGACTGAGGAAGATATACTCCTCGGAAAACAGGAAGTGGCATAATGTGGACACATTGACAGATAATAACACACAACACATTTATGATTCCTTATATTATTCCTTAACCCAATTTTTCCTTTATGACCAATCTCAATTGTTACAAATACAAATTTTTTATATATAACACAATTTACCAGTTTCAATTAATTATTATAATTAATAAACCACATTTAACGCAATAAGCTGAATCCTCTCTTCACTGCAACAGAAAAATGCAGATTTTAAATACATACCTAAAAGACATTAAGGGTCGCTGATTCCATCCCCAGACCGGCAGATAAATCTGGGTGGGGAAAGTGAAAGACAATACAATGAAAAATAGGTAGAAGAAAAAATGGTTAAGTAATGTTGAAGTGTTCAGGATCAGTCTCAAGAACAGATTTTAAGCACCAGTATTGACTCCGTCTTGACAAAGACGTGATAAGTCTGATTCTTAACTGAAAACAAAGCATATTAACCTTTGTTCACATCTCTACTAACAGCGTGGCCTAAGAATGAAGAAGTGTTACCAAAAATGAGCAAAGGCACAATAGCAAAGCCTTTGTTTGAAAGTTGCCTCGTCTAAAATATCTATTTCTTCTTTTGCTTCTAATCTTTCTAGCAGGCAACAGACAAAAACAAAGATGTACAGCTGTTGGAAAAAATTAGGACACACATCAAAAATCACAATATCTGTGTTTGTGTAAAATATAACCTTTAATTTATTTTAAAGACCTGATGGCCACATTATATTGTAATTTCAAACTAATCTTTTTAATCAGAACTGAATGAATGAATTTGTCAAAACAGCCACACTTATTTTACACTGATTAATGAACTGAATAACTCTACAGCAATAACAACAATCAACAACAACAGCGACATCATACCTGTGAATTAATCACAAAGATATTCATAAGAAATAATGTCTTTGATTAAGAGGAGAGTGTGAGCAATCAGTGTTTGCTCCTAAATGTAAAAATATCACAGCTATTATATGTTATGTAAATGTGTGTAAATTGAATCAGGTGTGCTTGTGGTGCAGAACAGGGACCTGTGGTAGTTCACACCATAACCTTATGAAGGAGTTCGTGGTTCACCCTCCCCTTATACTTCTGTGGGTGTCCTACCACATCAAAATACATTCTGGGTATGTTGGGTAGGTATAAGGAAACTCCTAGCATTAACTTTGACACTGGCTCCAAACAAGCGTGGCATTTTACCTGCCCACTGTTACGTTTCATAAATGAAGTTTAAAGAAACAGGAGTCGAACCCACCATTTCTATTTTGATTGATCTATTTTGACTATCCATCCACTTATATATCCGCTTGTCCCCTGTAGGGTCACAGGGAGCCCATCTCAGCTGACATTGGGTGAGAGACATTGGGGAGAATCAATCACAGGGACACATAGGCTGCTTTCAGACAGAGTCAGGCATTGCGGCGATTCAACACAATCCCAGTTTGAAGAGCGATACAAGCCAAGCGACTGCACGGCGATTAACGTCTTTGTACTCCCTCGTGACAGGGTTGAACAGCTGATGTGCAGTCATCACGGCGCAGATCGATCAGTCTCTCTTCCCTCTTCACAGTTGCTCAGTAAACAGCTAATGCTACAATGCTACATGGTAAACAAAGTTCTTCTTCACCTGGGTGTCTTCCTGCCTGATTGCTGGCGTGATTGGCCGCCGCAGCGTGACATCAGGTTGCGTTTCTCCAAAAGTTGATTCTGTTTGAACTTTTCGCCTCAGAGCCGCTGCGTTTTTTTCAGCCCGCACCACCGCCACCTAAACGCACTAACCCCGTTCAAATTAACGGGAAAAATCTGCATTTTTGCCCCGGCGCCTGATTCTATCTGAATGTAGCCATAGAGACAGTGAACCATTCATGCTCACAATTTAGTTGTAGTCAATGTGGGAGGAAGCCCTTTGGGAGTACCCGAAGAACATGCCAACTCCTCACAGAAAGGCCAGTGGGTTTGAACCCAGAAGCCTCTTACAGTGAGGCAACAGTGCTAACCACTTTGCTGTCCACAATACCGGGCCGCCCATATACAACAAACAGACTAACCATTAGAAAACCACTACATCAGTGTTTTTGTAGGCATTGTACTAAAAAATTGATATAGGTTGTTCAGGATGTAGAGAGGATCGTTGTAGGGTTGGTGGTTTGATCACTGGCTCTTACTGTCCACATGTCGAAGTGTCTTTGAGCAAGACACTGAACTTTTGGTAAAAACTGTTATATTAATGCATTTTTCATCTACAAGCCAAACTCTTAGAATAATAATGATAATAATAAATAATAATGTATGTCTACATATATCAAATTACAGATTACATTACATTAAAAAGTGTGTAGTGTTGTGTTGACAGTCCTCTTCACAATCACACTCACATACTGAATGAACGTCACTAAGGAGCTCAATAACCTATATATAATGTGAGGGGGCTGTGTGAAAAACCCACTGCTGCTCTCACCAGGGGCCTCGATGTAAAGCGACAATTCACAAGCTGCTAATCAGCCATGTCAGAGCGTAGTAAGAGACAAACGCCGAGATTGACGCTCCATACATCAGCAGCTCTGTCACATCCTCTTCCATTTTGAAGGTTAACCTCCAGTTCTCCCACTGTTGAATCGAGATGTGCAAGAGAAGGAGAAACCTCCGGATTCTTTCTCGAAGCCAGACCAACACAGAAGCGCCTTGTAAATATTTTCTTTGATCCGGCCGGCCTGGCACAGGTTGACTGAGATCCAAGCAGGCATTAGACGACAAAGGGATCTGAGAGAGGACAAGCCACATTCATGCTGGGCTCTGAGGAGGCCAGCTGATCGCACCATCTGGCCTTCCTGAGTAGGCTTGCGCTCCTTGAAAAGCCACTCGACTGATCTGCAAGGACTCAAGGAAGTCAAGGAGACTTTGCCACATGACAATAGCTGCTGCTCAGATGTGGAGCGATGACAGAAACCCGCAACCTATATTTTCAGCTTTCAAGGATAAATTCAGCTGTTGTAGTTGTTGTAGCAGTATGTGGGAAATGAAAATCAGAGCTGTTTGAGCACATTTTGTTATGAATGTTAAATAATATAACAATAATAAAGAATGAAACCATTTATTACCACAGTGTAACAATGATGCTGTACAACAGACTCAGTCATCTGTATCAACAAGTTGGCAAGTATCAAAGGCTGGCCAGTGGCTCAACTGAAACTAAGCGCTAATGCACAGATAGACTCATTCATTCATTAGTTACCAGTCATTAACTAGCATCAGGTTAGCCATAAGCTACAAATAAGGATGCTTCCTGGCCAATGAGCAAGCAAAAATTGTTTAATTAGCAATACTGTATTAAAAAGTAAATGTTAATCAGGGTTGAAGGTTTTTGCCAAAATGTATCACTTCCAGAGATTATATCCTCACCGGAATTTCTTGTCATAAATGAAGTTTGCAGGTGATGTCTGATATTATTCTGATTCTGACTTGTTATTTTTAGCAGAACAATTCCTCTTAGACGAACACCATCTTTAAGGTGGAAAAATGCAGAATAATTGAGTCCTGGTTTTTTTTTTATCCTATCCTCTTACATTTTTATCTTTGAGTGGTATTTATATGGGAGCGTATCTTTATGGTGCAAACCTGAGGTTATAATTGCATGCAGTGTCATGAAAGGAATGGAATGTGGCCATTCCTACATGATATTTTGATCTTTTGAGAAATGGGACTATTGTTGTTGTAAATGTAGTTGTAGCATTATGTTACATTAGGCGATCTCCTGCACTCCACGCCCTTCGATGGATGTCTGCCTCTGATTAATCCACTGGTTGAAACTGTCTCCATAGTTAATATTTACAGATCTTCCTCTCTGCTTTGTTTACTTCGTCTCAAAAATATATTTTGCCCTGCAGAAACTGCCATTTTTGCATGAAAACTAACTGGAAGAAGCTGGAAAGGGAAAAGCTGAGGATTGTAATAACAGCAATTTAAGGTGGGACATACAGTATCTCTGACAGTTGCATGGAAGCCTCTTTGTTTTGTGTATAGGAGAACACAGACCGACAGCCACATATGGTAAAAATACTAGGATCTTCCCCTGTATCTTTCCCATGAAATGGGATCAGATTTTGGCAAGAATTCCCATAAAAAACTGCAATCTCAGTGTTTTGATATTCTTAAAAAGCTACCCTTATGCTCTTTGAAGATTGCAAGTAAAGATACAGTGGGGCAAAAAAGTATTTAGTCAGCCACCAATTGTGCAAGTTCTCCCACTTAAAAAGATGAGGGAGGC
>LKNJ01002038.1:0-103238 GCA_002120245.1 Maccullochella peelii
GTGGCCAGAGGCGAGATAACGAGAACTCTTATGAATACCGAGTGTAAATGCAAAGGCCCGCAATCAGATGTCATTATCCAGACAACGAATACAGAAACAGACATCAACACAAAGTGTAAAAGGGGTGAAAGATCTAGGCTCGCAACTGACAATTATTTTCATTATTGATTCATCACCCAATTATTTGTTTCATTAGTCAAATGAATTGTTAAATCTATAATAATGTCAGAAGTTTGTGGAAAATAGCCATCACAAGTTCCCAGAGCCCAAAGTGACGTCTTCAAATTACTTGCTTTGTCTGATCGAAAGTCAATAACCCAAAAACATTCAATTTACAATGACATAAAACAATAGGAATGATGCTTGATGAATCGACTAATTGTTTCTTCCCCACTGATATACCTTATTTCTCTGTGCCATAGATTTCCACTGTTAACTATTAAGAACACATCAGTGAGCCACGCTGTTGCAATGGGTGACATGTTCCTTCATTACAATGAATATGTAATGAATCCCACATACGTCATCCTGGTGTCAAAAATACTCACTAGCGCACTGAATGTGCATTAATCTGCAACTGAAAATAGTCCCCAACAAATGCACTGTTTACTCCTGTTTGAGTGGGGCTGGTGTTGAACCTCAATGTTTTTTGTACCAAACAAAATGTGACCGAAGCACCAAGTAACAAAAACTGTCAAGTACCACAAGTGTTTACTTTTCATTTAATTAGATCTTTTGTTAAATGGGAAAACGGGTTTGTAGAAAGACATGTTTATATTTTTCAAAGTAACGTGTCATTTTGGTATCGGTACAGAAACTCAGGTACTGTATCTGCACGACAATCAAAAACATTTTAAAAGATTCTGGAAACAATAATATATGTATGCCATGAACCAAGCCTTTCAAAAAAAACTTACCAGCCCAAAAAAAAGATACCCAGCCCCAAGTTTGAGTAGCCTTTCCTAAAAACTTCAGTGTCCAGCTCTTTTAGAAAATGACTGCCTTTTTCAAAATGAAACAATATACTTGTCAACAGTTTTTTAAGCTTTATGTAATCATTTGGGACGAGTGAGCTTGGGGCTGATGCTGCGTTCAGGTCATATGGGATGTATGGTAAAGATTGCCGTGTTAACGACTTCATCAGACGACTCAGATGATTGCAGAGTTGGTCGAGTGATAGTTAAAATTACTTGCATTGAGAATATAACACTATATCCATACATTTAGGCGAATCACACTGAACGACAGACTCTGGCTGACATAAAGAATCCCTGCTTGCTTGGTTTCAGGCACTTCCGTATTATTAAGCGCCAAGTCGGATATAATCGTAGCTTTCAGGATGTTGAAGTGAACGCTATTTAAAGGTTGGAAACTTGGAATTACGATAACACGAACCGGGCATGAGTGTCACACACAGGGTAGGGAGGTCAGACAGTATTGAGAAACCGATTAATACATTGATGACTTTGTTTTTGTTTTTTTCAGAGAATTTGTTGACAATAAGAAAAATGTAGAATAGTGCCAGCCTTGTAACTGTGGTAAAAGTGTCTGTATCACTATCAGTATGACCCACTAGCCTCTCGGGTAGCATGAATGGCAGTGATTGTATCTCTGTCGATGACCGTAGTTGTCCTCTCTCTTTCTGTGTAACGGCTTAAAGTGATTAGTTACTCTCGCTTCAGTTATACTGAGGGTGAGTGACTGTGAGATATGAGTCTCTTTCATCTTCCGCTCTGATTGCAGATATGTCCTAAGGGAATATGTGAATGGATGTGTTTGCGAGAGTGTGTTTTTGGAAAAGAGAGTATACGTGTGTGCGTGTGTGTACAAGCTACTGGAAGATATCTGTCCTTAAGGAACAGTCACCCATCAATACTTGACTACTTTACGTTGGTGAAAGATCCAATTCTTTTCAATGGCTTTTTCGTATGAACGAAGGGAACCAGCTACCAGCCTTCACAGTGAAACATGACTAATGATGTAAATTAAACATTCATGCATGGAGATAATGAACATGACTAACATGACAAGCGTCGACACGTCCGCTAAGCCTCAGCGTCACAGTCAGGTAATGATCCCTCAGAGCACGCTGAGACCATAGTGCAACACCCCTCTGTGACTCAGCAAGCTACAACAGCGTGGTGAGTTACTACCACATTTGTCATTCTTAGTAAGAGATTACTTAAAACTACTACATGATATTGAAATATTAATGCTTCTGTGAATCCCCTTACAGTTAGTGTCCAGTACAACTGTCTACAGTGAGGGAGTTAAGAATACATACAGTATGTATTTAGACAGTTACACTGGATTGAAATAAAACAAAAAATGACGGGGTTTAAGTGCTGACTTTCAGTTTTAAGGGTGGTCACATCCATATATATTTGTTGGACAGCATTGGACTCATTGTGGTTTTATTTGTTGTTTAAAATTGTTTTTTACAAATGGTCCCCCAATTTTAGGACAATGCAACTGGACAATGATCCTAAACATACAGACCAGGCAGCCAAGCAGCTTTCTTTCAGACCAAACAAACACATATTCTCCACCGGCCAAGTTAGTCACCTGGCCTAAATCCAAATGATCATGTGTTTCAATTCTATGAAGACCAGACTGAAGACAAAATGTCCCAGAGACAAGCAAGAAGTGAAGATTATAGGCCAACTGATTCTGGATTCTTGAGGCCAACATCGATATTTGAGAATTTACAAAATCTGATTTGATGTATCGGCCCAGTCAATTTATTGGTCTAGCTCTGGCAAAGATGGCTGCAGTACAGACATTAGCGATCACAGACTGCAAAGGATTTGCTACCAAATATAAATATGCCTTTATTTAAGTTGATCTTACTTTTGTTGTGCTAAAATTGAATGAAACTGGCTATGATATTGGTTTGACTGACATGACTGTAAACACCCTCAAACTGAAGCTCAAAATTCATAATTATGAGCTCACTGTCATTGTTTTAATTTAAATCCAAACTGCTTTAGTAGAGAGCCAACTAGAGCTCAGTAGATTGATCAATTAATCAGTAACCTTTTTTCAAAATAATTGATTAATTTTATAATCGATTCATTGTTACAGTTTAATCAAGCAAAAGTGGCAAATATTCTCAGGTTTCAGATCGTCACATCTTAACATCTCAGATCTTAAGATTTGCTGTTTTTCTGTGTTAAATATTATTTCAAATTGACAATCTGTGGGTTTTGGACTGTTGGTCGGACTAATTTGAGGATTTCACATTGAGCATTTTCACTTGACATATCATAGATTAAACATCAAAAAAATAACCAACAGAGTCTCCTGTGAGTCGAGACAGATGGAGCTATGATTATTCTCAGGGTAAGGTTACTACTCCAGAGAGACCACTGGGGTCATGGGAACTCTAACGATCACTTCCTGTGGTCAAAGACATTAGGGGTTAAGGGTCAGTGAGCAGCTGCCCAAGTGTTAGACATGGTCCTGAATCTACAAGAGGTATCCAAATTAGATCTTAAAGAGATCAATCCTGTTGAAAATATCCCTATTAGACATGCAAACACAGCAAGGCTAGCATGTTGATGCTCAGCCAAACATCCAGCTTAACTCCATTAAAAAGAGGTAGGTCAGGACTGCAAAGACATAGCGGTCTTTCTCATGTAAGCGGCCACTGCTCTAATCTGCAGCCGCAGCTACCTGGGGTCTGAGCCAGCAGTGCTCTGGGCTCTGGAGAAGATCCATCTTTGGTCTACAGATTGTGAGCAGGAGGACTGCCATGTCCCAAACTAGACTACTGTAATCCTGCTCTGTCTGGTGCACTCAAAAACAAAAACTCACATATATTTGAACACGCTCTTGCACGCAAAGAACTAACATAGCGTAAAGAAATGGTGACGGTATTGAGTACAGTATCTCCGCCAGTGAAGGCAAAAATCAGCACGATAAAGGGGTAGTGATGATGGGGAATTTGACAATTTGTTACCAGTGAAATAGCAGATTATTGCTAAACGCAGCAGACAGAACCTGTCCCTGTAGTGAGCCAAAACAAACAGAGGCCTTTTTCCAATAAAATCATGATGGAAGTGTTTTGCTTCCCTGGCATTTCAGCTGTCTGCAACTACTAAAGGACATGTTTCACACACTTAATGTGACAGCGCTCTGTGTCTCACCCCATCTCCACCTCTTGTTCAGTGGCTGGACTCTCAGTAGGGAGAGGCAATGCTGAGGAACACTGAGTTGTATTGTCAAACTAGGGTGGTTCAATGACCCTTCTATGCACTGGCCAACAACACACAGCCTTAAACAGCACGCTGTCCTCCATTTGCTTGACATTATGGAGGTATTCTCACTAGCCATTAACTACAACATACCAAAATATTTCTATATAGGCCTGCAAGGGTGAGGTACCTGATCTGAGGACATGTTTAGGCTTTACACCTTATAATAATAAGACTGTAATTACCCTGTTAGAACAAGACATACTTACATAACCATGGTCCTATATTGTTCATAGCTGCAGTGGCAATTTGTTCTTAGCGAATAAATGTTTATACAGGGCTGGTGTGAAGTGGTGATGACAATATAGCCACCATGAGCCCGAGGACAAAGCTCTGCATTAATTAGAAAGCGTAAACACCACGCAGGCGCTTCTAAACCTCAGCGTGAAAGGTGAACAGGCTACAGTGTAATAGTTTTAGCAATTAGTGTTACTAGATGCGGCCAAAATGTTGCAAATGTATCGCCACTGGACGGGCAAGCCAATCTCTCTCTCAGCCGGGCGATGGGTGATTGTTCTCGGCTTGTAGTTCACTCCTCCTCCCTCTGTCAGCGGCTCCCGGTCCGCTCCATGAACCCATTGTTTATTGTGTCTCCTCTTAAACATGCTCACTTCAGACAGCTACTCTCGGTGTTGTAATTTGCGGACGGGTGTGGCACAAACGCAAGAAATCTGAATGAAAAAGGTAGACTTACCTCGACGCGAAACGATGTGCAGCCCTTGAGGAACTCCTTTATGTTGTTGAGGCACTCGCCGTCGTTTTTCGGTTCTTGGTAAATCTGGAAAGACGGAAACGGTGGTTAGAGAGATACTTCCACTTCACGCTGCGGGTTCCTTGCTTTTCACACCGCGGTTTTCTGTGAGTTCATTAGCCCTAAAATATGCGTCTCTTCTTTATGTACACGCAGTCTGTGTTTGCACCGGGCCTGACACTCCGGGAGGCTGGACGCAGATCCCGCAGGCAGCGGGGAAGTGGACTGGGCTGTAGTATTGGGTCGAGGGAAATGACGTTGACAAATAGGGATCCCCTCTGATGCTGTTGCAGCCTAGCCTATGGGTGCCCTGGTGTTTCATAATAACCTATTAAAAGAAAGTGGTAAAGAAGAATTCATTCTACCCTTATTGATATAGATGGGGTGGACAAAATATTAGAAACACCTCCAAGTAGCAAAATGACAGCACTTTACTTGAGTATTTCCATTTTATGCCATTTTATACTTCTACTCCACTATATTTATGAGGGAAATGTTTTACTTTTTACTCCACTACATTTATTTGACACTTATAGTTACTTTTTACATAAAAAAACAAACATATGATATGATACTAATCTACCCAGTAGTATATAAAGTATAAAGTATAAAGTATCTCAAATTGGCTCCACGTTGAAGAACTACAACATTAAAATGCTCTTACATGTATCGGTTAGTGATTAAAAAAAAAAAGAATAATATAATATTCTCTAATAACATAACTGCGAAACGAGTTATTTTGCATAATGGGCACTTTTACATGTGATACTTTAAGTACATTTTGCTGGTAATACTTCTGTACTTTTACTTAACTAACATTTTGAATTCAGGACTTTTACATGTAATGGAGTATTTTTAGACCATGGTATTTCTACTTTTACTTAAGTAATGGATCTTAGTACTTCTTCCACCACTGAACACCTCTCAATATAATAAGGAATTACAAGGCAACAGCAGCAAAAACTACAACCTCCAAAATGAGCATAAAGTTGAATTTACACCCCTCTTAAACATAACAACCTTCATGAAGGTGGGATTTATTGCAGGACTGTTGTATAAGTTTTATCTAGGTGTACCTAATAAACTGGCAACAGAGTATTTTATGATTTATTACAGCCCGACTGATACAGAATTTTTTAAGGGCAATACCAATATCAATATTTTTTTTACTAAAACACAACATAAACATTCTTGATATTGGTCCCCTAAATTTGATTATTAAAGAATTGTGACTTAAATATGCACTGATCAGGATATTTTATAATTGAAAAATAAACTTGCAACTGATCCCTGGTGGACAAACTATGTAATGGAGACACTGTTTCTGTATCTTTGGCATATCTGCACTGACCTTTCTTGTTACTCATCAGCCGACACATACACTGATACACTATATCTGCAATATGCTAACATTGGCTGATATATCTGCCGTGCTTCCCAGTTTCCCCCCCATTTACATTTACATGTTGTGCTTATATAATAATGAGTAGGGTGTCTCTAATATCCCTGGGCTAGTCAGTCATTGGCTGGTCATATCACTGCCACTGTCTGGCCCAGATGTTGCCATCATCTGGTTCTGTTCTGAGTTCCCATCTTTTCAGTCACCGCTCTCAATGTACTCAGTACCAGAAGCCAGAAGAAAGTGGGAGATGCGAACCACAGCTGGATCAGATGTCAGTTGCTATCAGAGTAGCTATCAGTGCTGTATAGACCAAAGATGACATATACTATATCATGGTTCTTTCCAGTTAGCTATAACAGGACTCTTTGTCTTTTAGATTCCACCCAGTTCCATTTTGATGGAGTACAAACAGTACTTCGCACACTGAGAGCAGTGAAGTGCGACCATGGGAACTCAAAACAGAACCAGATGAGGGCCACATCTTGACCAAACAGTGGCAGTGATTTGACCAGCCAATGGCTGACTAGCCCCGGGATGTTGGAGACACCCTACTCATTATTATATAAGCAAAACATGTAAATGTTGGGGGAAAGTGGGAAGCATGGGGAAATGTATTATTATTAGCAGTAATAGTAGAAGTAGTGGTAGTGTTTTGAGTGTGACAGATAAATCAGCCAGGCCGATACAAAGATATGTTTGAGGTTAATTTAGAAAGTGTTGCCATTACATAGTTTGTCCACCAGAGAGCACTGATAAGTATATTTTATATATGTCCCTCTCAGTACATATATTGGTCACAAGTTTTTTAGAAGCAAATTAACGGGATCGTTAATACAAATGTGTTTATGTTATGTGTATAAGTAGAGGGGGAAAAAAGAAAATTGGCCGATATATCACCATTGGATTGAACCTCAAAAATCCAGTATCTGACTTGCTATAGTATTATTATTGTAATCAACTCACTTTGTTTATATATTCTCTGACCAGTGCAGAAAAAAGATTTAGGTTTGTATTGTAACTCCATTTTTGTTATTTCATACCATTTGGATTAATGTATCATATAGATTGACAACATTAACATATTGTTGCGGGGCAAGGCAGAGGCATTTAACCCATGAAAATCTTCTTAGCAGTTATATGTCAATAAAACATATTAAATCCTCCCCAAACGTGATGGCAGCAGATTTAACAGAATTCAGATCAGCAATATGTTTGCTGATTATAGCACATTGATTTGGATTTCTCCCATCAGGATGAGGCACCTATTTCCCAGCTGTTAGTTTCCCCTTTTTAAGCAGCGTTTTTTAACAGTGATGAGGCCTGTCCGAAACACCACAGCTTACATCACTGTTATCCTCTCATGTAGAGGATTTCATATGTGTGCCAAATGGTGAAACATAATTTGGTTATGTCACATAACACCCCATTGTCAATGTGAGGGGGTGAAATAGAGAAACCTGTTTTCCCATTTACCAGGCAAATTACTCACGCTTGTGTGGAGGGGCAGGCTGAACATCCATTTTCAGGAAAACATTACCTCCGTTTAGGTAGCCGTCTAAACTGGCTGACGCTATACATTGACAGACACAAACACTGCGCTGTTTCTTTAAATGGGGAGAGGGTCCATCTCTCTGTCTGTGCGCCTTTGCAGTCAATGGCGGCCCACTCTCTTATTGCTGTGGTCTGTGTACAGATAGCTAGTCACCCCTGGCTGATCACACTGTGCGTATCAAAATACATTGACATACATGCCACATCGCCCTGGATTAAAGAGGAATTTAAAACAGGGGTTTCAAACGATAACACAGATCTGTTGAGTGTTTAGACCTGCATTGAAAGCATATTAAACGAGGCCTTCATTATTAACACCCTAGCACTGGTGGATCCAATAGCTCCTGATAAATTTGATCAATCTATTTTATGTTTGCTGTGATGCTGCCTTGTTTAGAGCAGATCAATACGCAGTGGAAACAACGGCCTTTCTCTTTACGCACGCTGACATATTCGTATGTGCAACCGTGTAGTGCTGTTTTCGCAGACAATAACCCGGGCTACCGTGACCTACAAAAGAAATCGCTTCATGGACCACTGGGCGGAAAGAGAAGCCAGACAACAAACCGCGTCGGTTTCACGGATCTGGGCAGCACACAGATACGCCGACGCGGGGCGGGCGGTTGGTTATGCAGAGGAGAGCGGGTTGGGGGGGGGGGTATTGCCCTTACTTTCTCCGTGGACCCCGGGCTGAGCCGCTCCAGCAGCCTACACAAGACCACCCCATCTTTCAGGGAGGTCTGCAGAAATGCTTCAGGATCCGAGATGGTCTTCTTCGGCGATTCCAGCACCCCGAGCGTAATCAACCATGTAACCGTCTGTTCCGCCGAATTCATGTCCAGTCACAACAGATCCTATTCAACAAAGCGGCTGTGTTTTGGTATCTTAACAGCTTGCTGCCCCGGTTACGCTGTCATCTGTGCGTTAGAACTGAAACATAATTAATCCCAAAAAATGATGCACGAGATGGCGATGGGAGTAGAAACCCTCTACCACGGGTGCGGATGACGGCTGGCTGGTGGAAATTCAGCAGGTCTGGTTTCCTCCCTTGAATTGTGTGTTCCCCCCCCCTCTCTAACCTGGCAAGCTGTCAAGTGCGGTTCTCTGTGATGCGTTGAGGCAGTAGACTGCATACATGCGCATCGCAGCCGCCAGCCACTCACCCATTGCATGACATCACACAAGAGGGACAAGCCAGTCCAAGCAGTTGTTAGGGCACTTCAGCGTGACATGAACAGGCTTTCTCTGCGTGGCTTTGCATATCCTGCTCTTTTTATCCGTTTATTATAACCGCGCCACAGGCAAGCTGTTGTTGTTGTAAGCTGTGGTGTTTCGGACAGGCCTCAACTCAAAAGAGGAAGGAGGCAAGCAGATAAGTCAGATATAGAGCCCCAGCTTCAATAGAGGCACTATATTTAAATTTGGCTACCTATTAATATTTAATTTAACAAAACAGGCAGGGAATTTAGTCAAGTCAGCTGGATTTGAGCACTGAGCCATGATGGTCTGCTTTAACCAGGAAAGATCTCAGTGTTGCTCAAGCATCACTGTTATGAGTCCTTTCTTTTTTTTTATGGCTTTCAATCTACCCCAAGAGAAGTGGTTCACCAACATGATAAATCGGAGGGGTCACAAGATCATTAAAAAAAGGAAAACAGCAATTCTATTATACAAAATTATCTTAATTTTTGACTTTAAAAAAAAAAAAATAGACTTCTCTAATTGTTTAGTTTTTTCTTCTTGTGAAATACTGGATACTTTCACATCTTCAGGCATCTAAATCATTCAAATGAAACAATATGAGAAGGAAGAATGTGTCCACGCTGAGGCTGTAACCCATGATGTGGGGTCACAAGCACACAGTAGTGCTGTCCTTTAAATCATATCATCCATTCTTTTTACCTGCTATCTCAGCCTGTACCTGCTTTGGAGCCTGCATTAACACCCTCTATGTGCAAAACATTTTCTGGCTCCAGCTTTTTAATGTGATGATGTTCTGCTTTTCTTTCTCTTTGGGTTTTACTAGTTTCTGACTTCTTATGGACTCAATTAATTGAGAAAATATTCGGCAGATTGATCAGTAATAAAAATAATCATTAGTTGGAGCCCAAAGACATATTATATTCATCATATTCACATATCCTGTCTTCTGTTATGGAAGAAATCGAGGGGGGTATTGTTTGTGTATGTGTTATGTGTGTGTGTTGAGGAGGTGTTATTAAACAAGAATACATAATCCAGCACTCTCATTGTGTTTGTCCTGAGGCGAAAGGAAAAAATTAAATATTTATACACATCACAGTAATACAGGAAGTGGCAGTATAGTAGAATAAAGATTCACTTCTCACTCTGGCCACAGGGTGGGGCTCTCTGCTCACAGTGTTGCATGGATGTTGGCAGGGTCATAAGGCACCTCTAGGTGCCCTATATACAAACTGATCAAACTGCAAAGTCAAAAACAGGTCAGTTATCTCCTACTAATAATTTCTATCACCTATACATTAATGGTTGCTAAGCATTTAATCCATTTACCAGAGGTAACAGGAGCCTTTGGTTACAATATTATGAAGGCCTAATACTGATGAGACTAAGGAATGTCCATAAAAGTCAAGTCACAAATGTGTATGCAGTCTTTATTTGTATGTACATTACATTTGGGCTCTGAAAATGATGTGAAAGTGAAACTGTTTCATTACTGGCTTATTACGAAGTGGCACCAAATGGTCTACCTTTCCCTCTCTACCTGCAGGAATCTGGAATACCCACAGGATCTCCATGGCAACCAAAGCAAGCTGCAGGGACAGAAAACGTAGCTCAGGCCCACTCACTCTCTCCCAACACATCTCCATCTCCATCTTCCTCGTTTAGGCTGTGTGTGAGAGAGAGAAAGAGGGAGAGAGAGAGTGTGTGTTGTCAGGAAGGCTGACTCTTGAGGCCAGCCGTGTTCTAAACATGCAGCGTCGAGGGATGCCGTGGTGCCTTTGAGGTCCTGTCGCCATGGGTCTGTAACCAAGGGGGCTACTGTGTGGCTGTGGAGACTGGCCCCAGGCATTTCTTATCCCTCCATTCCCAGTTCATCCCTGCATTTCCACTCTGCTCCACAGGAAAATACTGTCGTTTCTCTATTCTCTTTGCTTCCTAGTTTTGCGAGCATGCATAAGAAAACAGAAAGATTCAGAAAAAGAATGAGAGTTTCTGTAATATCAGGACCACATGCTGTGAGTCAATCTAGTCCAAAGAAAAGAACAGACAGACAGCCACATACACTCAGTGGCCACTTTATTAGGTACACCTGTACAATATAATGCAATCCAAAACAACTGTTCTGCCCTAAGGTCTACTTTTATAACGTCTATAATTGAGGTCATAGTTTGTGGTGTTGTTGTACTAGACTGCATTATATTCAGAGGTCTTTCTAATATTCTGCCCCTCTCATTTATGTAAATAGGGAAGACCAAAAAATTAGAAACTCCTCTCTTACTATCACATGTGATAAAGAAAAGCATCAAATCCCCTACAGGCCTACATCTGTGTACAGATGTAGAGAACAGTTAAAGAAGTGTTCCTCCTCACATCGTCTTTGGTGCATGAAGACAGAAATATTCAAATTGTGCTGACACGTCTAACAACAATAACCTTTGTCTCCCTCCATGTCTCTCCTCAGCTAGAGCATGTTCCTAAAACAACATTTATTGAGTTCTATTTCATCAACTGCTCTAAGGATTTATCATAATTGCTAAAACTTGTGATTGGTAACAAGTTATTTATGTTTTTTAAACCATGTTGTTTGTTGATGTGTTCCTGCTGTCTCATCAATTGCCTTGTGTTGTCTTTGAATTGTTCTTATGCTGTGTGGTGAGACTAACTAATTCCATTATCTAAAATGTGAGAATTGCCTTACCCTGCAAGAACAGCTCACTTCAAGGGCCACTTATTAACACTCTGAAATGCAAAATATGTCAGAGTTTTTATCTTTGTAGTGAGTGCAGGGCTCATCTTGCCTAAACACTTCCACGAGTCAATGCACAAGTAACAAAAGACACATACTGTACAGTGTAACTGAAACTTCCCTTTGAAACACGGAAACACAAAAACCACAGACAAAAATGAGCGCCCACACAAACACACATTAGATAGACCAACTGAACTCAGAAGAATGAATTACTGCAATGAAGTTAGGTTGAATTAACTAGAATCAAAAGATAAAGGAGGTAAAAATAATCTAATATCTAATGTATTACAGTATATGAGCATACTCCTCTGATCTCTTTCGTTAGGTTGTCAAACCCACGAAAAAGTCTTCCTTTTGTCTCCATAACTTTCTTCAACCCTTTGCAGATTAAATGAGTTTCTACATCTGGACTATCAGCTATCCACACAGACAAAACTCACAGTTATCTGGGGCTGCCCCGGTGTTCAGTCCTTGACAGGTGCTGTAAACAAATAAGGGACACAGTGGTCTCAGGAGTGTGCAGCACAAACCAAATTCCAGATATAATCAATTGAAAATGCTCCCCTCTGTCTCTCTGTTCTGAGCCAGGGAGACAGCTCATATTTTATGAGCCACTTCACAGGCCAGAAAAGCAGAATAATGGATGGACTAAACAAGCACACAAGGCCAAGAAGTAGGAAGGAGAGCTGATAAGACATACATTTTCTGTAGAGAAATGTATGTAATGTATGTTGGCCCACAATATGCTCTCAGTCACACAACAGTTTTATGTTAGATATGGCTTTACACATAGAATTACTCTTTACTTTAGATGAGAGAGGAACAATACAAACAGTGAAACCTACAAATAGTCACCTGAGAAAATTCTTCTAGCAGAGGGGCGAAAGTAAGTAGGTAAAATAAATTACATTTTTTATAAACAAAACAAACAACTCAAGGTCCACTTACCCACTCATCTGGAGCTTTTGGCCCTACCAGGCAGTCATCATGAGCAGACTGCTCAGTTGCCTTGAACTGTGTGTAGCTGTCCAAACTGTGCATGATTCTGAGCACCTCCAGGACTTCTCGTCCAAAATCCACCCACGGTCTACTTACATGCTTGTTCTGTAAAACAAATCTAAATGGGGATTGTTTAGCTTAAAACAGTTTTCTGGTTCCTGGACCTTATTGGGAACCACTGACTTAGCCACTTAGCAACAGGTTAGCCACATCAACTTTATAAGGTAGGTAGCCCAGGCCTACTATGTCAAATGTTGTGTTTACAGCCCCCAAGTGGCCAAAAAAGGCAGGTTTAAGGGCCCCATAATTCATAGTTTCGCCCCTGTGACTTGGACTGGATGTCATAAAACTTCAAATCATGTCGTCTTTAGCTGCTCTGAACAGGTGTGACACCCTAATTACGCATTTGAAAAGAACTAAGACCGCACCGGTGCTGAACATTCACACTTCGGAGTCGTGATCTCCCTGAGTGAGCTGCGTGTGTGTCATCTCTGACGTTACCGGCCCGCCTACATCGCCCTCTGTCTCCCTCTGACACACGGAGAGACTCTCCCGCAGCTGCACGGCGGTAGCCTATCCACGAGAGAAGAGCCGGTCAGACAGCGTCACGGACGGGTACCGCATCCGCTGCTCTTAACGCGAGTCCTCACTGGCATGGACACCGGAGGACAGGACTGACCAAGCCAGGAACCATGCCTACTGTCCTCGTTGGCAAAGGGAAACTTTCCATTGTCTGTTTTCTACTCCGATGCGCATATTCTCAGGTGAGAGGCTGCATGGTGTATGTATGTAAATATAACCTACTTATACAAAGAATGAAGAGTTATGATAATGTTTGTGTGTATAAAGCGCTATAGATGGGTCACTTGACAGCTTGAGTGAGTCAGTGAATGTTCTTGCACAAGACTAGTGCATGTTTAAAGTAACCAGTTTGTACACAGAGTACCTGCAGTTTATTGCCCTTCTTTCATCCGAATACTGAAATAAAATAACTTTTATGCTCCTATCCTCATAAAGATTCAGTTTGCAGATTAAAAGGCTTTTCAGATTTCCCTTAAAGGCACAGATGGAAGTGCTGAATAGAACCTGAAAATGAGCATAACTTCAGTAATTGCTGATACTTTAAGAATGTAACAGGTGGCTAGTAGTCTAGTTGGCTTGCATGCTGCTTGCTGCAGGTGTTATGATGGGTTGTGGTTTGTTTGGCCCCAGGGGATTTCACTCATCAGGGTATTGCACCAGTGCTGTAGCCTGTGATGCTAGTGGGTATGGATGTGTGAAACACATTGCACATGATAATATCCATACTAATGGACCTGTAAGTGTAAACTGAGGAAGCAGGCCTGGCTTATTCTTGTGCACCGCCACAGGGAGGCAAAATACTGTCTGTTTGTGTTTATGTTTTTCATGTAGTGTCTACGGCCTCATAAGTGCCTTGTGGCTGTAACAATCAGACAGTTTTCACACATACTGTTTTCCATCCGCAGGCTTAGAGTCCAGCCACTCAGACACTGACCTTAGTGAGTCATGCATGCAAGAAGGGACAGTTTTACACACTCACACACACACTGGCACGCTGCACTACACACACATTTTCTACTGTGGATACTTATGCTGCACAGATGATACAGAAGACAGTGGGACATGGAAGTAAAAAGCAAATCACCATAATATTTAAGACATTAAATGTCCATAACCAAGTAGAAAGAGTAAGTGTAAGTTGTAAGGGTTCAGCAGACGAGGTCCACATAGAGATCCAGAAATTCAGAACGATGAAAAAGTTGAAACAAACTAAAGGAAACAATATTTTTTCATACTAATTTGTGCAGCAGGATCATCTGTTTTCACACAAAACTCACAGTCAGAATGACACACACTCCCACATAAATAGAAAACAACCTACACACAGTTGCACAGATGGGGAAGTGCGAGTCATGTTAAGTTATTTGTCATTTTTCTTAACACTTGAGCAACATGGTTCTCGGCTCTCATGCCAACGAGGTGAATTTGAATTGTGAAAAGGGGACATGGGGGAGGGGGAGAGAGAGAGAGAGCGGGGTTGCCTAATGTGGATAGAAACTGAAAGTTGCTTGCAACAGAATCAGCATCCGTCTGATCATCTACAGCTGTGATTTCTAAGATATGAGTCATGAACAAGCTTCAGCCTCCTCTCAACTCTCACAATTACTCTGTGTGTGTGTGTGTGTGTGTGTGTAAGGTTTGCAGTAAAGTGCTGCACATTTGTGAATGTTACAGCGAAAAGGCGGGAAGCAGTGCAGAGTGCAGAAGGTGATTTTCTTTTGGTGTGTATGTGTGTATCTATACATTCTATTGCATATTCTACTGAAATGTGAAAGTTCACATCTTGAGCAATGACTGGTGAGAGAAATGAATGAGTCTATGTACTGTACGTTTAAATATATGTGCACGGCCATATTTGTCGTTGAACGTGCGGAAGTGTGTACTCAATTTGAATTTCAGATGAGACACACACTGCACTTTACTGTAGTTTTGATGCTGAAAGATGGTTTGTATGCACAGTCAACAACAGCTCTTTCTCCATGTGCTTGTCTAGTTGATAACTGGACTTGTGTCTGTTTTTCTCAAGTGTTACAAAACTCCCTCTTATTATCTGTCAGGCTCAACTTCCTGTGTGACTTTCTCCTCTTTAACACCTCTGTCCTCCTTTTTACACAGGTAACAAGAAGCCAACACAACAGCTGTGCCAAAGATATTCTGGAGGTAAAGAATTACTTTAGTTTTTTTTTTTGTTTTTTTTCATTGCTTGACTTTGATGATTTTTTTTCATTATTAAAAGTAATAGTGGTAATCACAGTAACGGTAAATAACTTTGAACATATGCAATGATTCAGATGCATCCCACATTTAATGTATTGAGTCATATTGTGGGTGTTATTTTCTTCTTTGTAAAGAATTTGCATTTGATTATATCTTTCAGTCATTAGAATCAATAGAATAATTACAGCAGATTGTTGCTTAGATAAGGAAACACCAGCAGCATATATGACATAGGGCTGCAACTATATGTCCATTTAAGAGTCCCAGAATCCAAGGTGATGTCTTCAGATATCTTGTTTTGTCTGACCAACAGTCCAAAAAGGATGCCAGGGATCTTAATAATAAATAATATAAAATACAGAAACGCAGCAAATCTTAACATCTGAGATGCTGGAATCAGAGATTTGATTGTGTTTACAATGCTATAAAACAGAGAAAAGCAGCAAATCCTCATATTTGAGAAGCAGGAACCTAAGCATGTTTGGAGTTTTGCTTGAAAAAAATCACTGATTATTAAAATAGTTGCAGATTAATTTTCTGTTGATCGACCAATCAATTAATTCACAAAACTTTTCAGCTCTAATTTTACAATGCAGAGGATCACTGCTCCCTGTGTCCTGTCACCAGTGTGGGACAGATAGGAGATGAAGAGAGATACAGAACATGGGGTTGGGAAGGATAGGAGGAAGATAGCAACACATAATACTCCACCTGGGAGACCTTGTTGTTGTTGGAGGAGGAAAAGGGTGAGGGCTGGTGCTGTGTCCTTGGTGACTGAGGGAGGAGAGATAATGAAGTGAAAGGATGAGCAGAGAGAGGAAACACTTGCCCTCCAGTGCTTACTGTAGAGGGTGGGAGGAGGGATGAGGAGAAGAGCTTTAGAGACACCTGCCAGATTCATAAAAATGTGTCGTCTCATGAGCGTTTGACTCTTTGGATTTGAATGAATGAAACTGGGAACATTCCTTCTAGCAGATTCCCACTGGAGTTAAGGAAATAGTTTGTTGTTTTGGGAAGTACACTTATTTGCTTTCTTGCTGAGAGTTAGATGAGAAGATCGATACCACTCTCATGTCCATACGCTAAATATGAAGCTACAGCTTGTTAGCTTAGCTTAGCATAAAAACTTGAAACAGGGAGAACAGCTAGCGTAGCTTTGTCTGATGCTAACAAAATATGCCTACCAATATCATAACATTAAAATGTTATATTTAGTTTTTTTTTTTTTTTTAAATGCATACAAAAACGGTGATTAAAAAAAGTGCTAAAATGACACGTTGTGGTTTTACGGGGGTTTATGTGCCAGACTTTTTCTTGGTGACTTTTGCTTAGCTAAGCTACGCTAACCGGCTACTGGCTGTAGCTTCATATTTTGCATATGGACATGAGATTGGTATCGATCTTCTCGTCTAACTCTCTGCAAGAAAGCGAGTAAACGTATTTTCCAAAATGTTAAACTATTCTTTTAGACTTCGACAGCTGTAGTTGAGATTGGTGTCTGTACAACACATTCTGATCTGCACTCAGCCCCACTGAGAAACCAACACACACACACACACACACACACACACACACAAATCCTCAGACATCCGAAATGATAAAACATGACCTTTTCCAGAGCTTGCTCACTGTTTCAGCAGATAAGCAAGCACATACATTACACACTGAACCCTAATGCTTCCACATTATCACACAGCTGAGGAACCCGATCATGCTGAAATGGTAAATGAATGGTACAAAATCAGGCCATTTTGTCATCATGCATGAGGCGTGGTTTGTCTGAGTGTGACTGCAGGCAATCTAATCAGCAGAGATTATAATCAGAGCAGGAGCAAAGACGGTGTACTGTGGATGTAGAGCTCTCTCCCTGTGGCTGGTTTCCTCTTGAGTACCGTGCAGAGAGAACAAATAAGAAATGGAGTACATTTTCATAATAGTCCAGGTGTATAATCCTGTGTAATCATCACAGACTCTTCCATCTTCCCTCAGGGTGAGCAGTGACCCGTGCATATATGCACAAACAGACACTGTCACACTTAACTGTGAGCATACACCACTTGTATTTGAAATATGAAATAAATACCCTTGGGTAACTTATAATTCATAATGTTCATCTTTTCTTAACTCAAAAGCACTCACAGCATGCACATGTCTAACAAGCCTACATTATCCTCTTTTTTTTAATTTATTTATCTTTTTCATATCGCATCAGGATTTAATCTGCATAAAAAACACATAGTAATAGACAATCATTACTGATTGGGAGATGGCAGACTGGGAGAATATCTATAACCGTGTGAGGGAACATTAGGCATTTGTTAAAGGATGGGGTGTGCACAAAAGACAGTTAGACCCATGAATAGAGAGGTATGGCCATAAAAATGTATCATGTTGCTGTAGCGCCGCCTATAGGTGAAATACCATCCAATTTTGCAGGGTGTTTATGCGTTCCTATGTGCGCATGTAACTAAATTTGGCTGTAATTGTACGTTGCATTCAAGAGTTGGATAACATTATTTCGGGGTGACAGTGATTTTCATAATAAATGAATGTCTTTTATTGATGATTCACTAATCTTTTAGTCTGTAAATTGTCAAAAATAATCACAAGTTAAGTGAGCATGAAGTGATGTCTTAAAATTGCATATTATGCCTAAATGTATTCAGTTAACATTGATAACAAAATATTCACAGTTCATGAGATTGCAGCCAACAAATGATCTCAATTCTTCTTTTATAAATGAGGAAAAGTAGTTAAATCAGTTAGCAAATATGCCTTGAATAATTTTCTGTTAATGATCACTGATTACTTGTTGTGGCCCGAGCCACCTGACATCTTTTATGTTCATTTCCCCAGGGCCGCCTCACAACCAACAAATGTTTTGATGAGCTGTCTTGTGTTCCGGTTCACTGATTGTACACCTTTTGAGATTGCCGCCTTTGAAAAGCACAACGCAAACTCAACAGTCTAGTGATACTCTTGGAATGCAGAAGCATGCCTTTAGTTTTTTCAAAGTTTATTAGATCACATTTTGTGCCCACACTGTGTAATTGGTTCACAAACAAAACAAATGGAGCAGCTGCTACATGCATCAGAGCAGTTACTGTAGCAATACAGTAGCCGCTCTGGAGAACCAAGTTCTTTAATTTGCTCACTTAGTGAACAAATTAACTTTCACAAAAGAGAAAAGAGCTGTGAAATATAAAAAAACATGTCAAAAATATAGCGGATACTTTAAATGCCTGGAAAAAGTTACATCTGGAGATCAATCAAAAAGAAACATAATGATTGCAGAGAAATCTTGACAGCTGCAAGGTACACACTCCCACACTAACCATATTTATACCGAGTCACGCTCCCCCTGGTGGGGAGGAACAGTGCTGATAACAAGAGTCAGATGTCAAATGAGGCTCTCTGCACTGTATGCGTGGAAATGGGAGAGATAAGTTACTGCTAAATGAAAGAAAAATGAAAAAAGATTTAGGATGCCTGGAGTTTCTGTATGTGAACACCATCGATCACAGTGGTGTCTCACAGTTCACCTCTGACCCCTCATTCTGTTGCACAGGACATGACTCAGTCCTGGACGTCCCAGCAAGCCTTAGGGGGTGAGCAGGCCCAACGAATCCTCTACAGCCCTAAGGTATGTGTGTGTGTGTTGTATATGTGCTTGTGTTTGTTGTTAATCTTTGATAATTAAAGGGGAACTCCAACGATTTTACACATTACAGTCTGTTTACAGGTCTTGAGGAGTACTACTGCATATGTGAAAAAAGGTGTATAAAGCCTTTTGTGGCTCCAGAGGAAGCTGCATGAAGTAAAAGTGATAAATTGCCTCAAGTGATGTCACTCAGTTGGGTCTGAAGACAACAAGTTTTAAAAAAAAATAAATAAAAAATCTGTTGGTGTGGAGGTAGAAAGACGTGAGCTTACCAGACGTCTGTAGCCTGCTCCCCATCTCTGCTTGAGGCTAGCGACTCGATGCTACATTAGCCGGTACTAGCATAACACACCCGAATCTCCTATCTGTCTGCAGTTTAGTTGCATTGTGGGTAATGTAGGTGCCAGGTTTTGACAAGGAAGAAGAATGTGTGGAATGAAAAGGACAATATCTCTATCATCTCATCTGTAAACTGTCCATCGTGAGTCTGGCAGTGCTTTACTGTAGTGCAATGCTAAATCTGCGGAGTGCTCTTTTAGCCGTGTAATTTTTGCTCACTATCTTTTGTCCTCCCTCTTTCCCAAGGAAGCAAAACTACCGCCCTCACAACAAAGGCAAAGTATGTGTTCACTTACTAATACGTTTGCGTATCTGATATGTGCAGTCATTTACAATTGCTTCTCTATTAATATTTGATTTGTTGCCTGGTTTTGAATATGTTTTCTCTCTCTGTCTCCGTCTCTGTCTCTGTAAGGCCAGAGTAATGTTCAGCTGCGAATGAACCGTCACCCTTGCGTGGCACCTCACAAATCGTAAGTGGGACATGAGGAAACATGATCCACCGAAGGTCATCAAACCTGAACTGCCACTATGGCACGCACATAGATGAGATAATATATCATGCATATAATTTACATTTCCTTCACAGCAACTTTTGTAAAATTAGATACAAAATCATGAACATTATCATCTGTACAGCCACAGGGAAAAGCCTTAATGACAGAGAAAGAGAGTGAAGAGATGTGGACATATAGAGTCGGTCAACAGAGTGTCTCAGGATACATAATATAGGTCAGGTCAAAGGTCAGTTAACATTCTTCAAAGTTGTCAGTGGAGACCGATGTGCTCCTGTTCGTTACCTCTTTACATCCTCTTGTTAGTATGAAACACATGTTCAGTGTTTTAAGCCAACTGTGTGTTCCACATTATCACGCAGCCTTTGTTATGTAACACAGCAGTTTTATGACAGTTCACATTTCCAAACCATTTGGAAGAAGTCTTTTTTTTTTTTCTTTTTTTTTTTTCCCCCATAAACTCTGAGCACTTTTTGCAGTAAAACTGAAATGTGTTTAGTTACATGTATTTGACAAAAACAATAGATCACTACAGTACATTAAGAGTCTTATTCCAAACAAGATACTGAGCATTTAAATGAAATTACACTATTTATTTCAAAATTATTGCCAATTTTTATTGGTTATTTTTATGTTAAAGGTCATCTTAACACCTTGGATGCAACATTTTTTAAATTTAACTGTTTTGCAAATTTTATCTGAGGTACAAAAAAAACATATCCTAAATGTGGATTAGGTGTATAAATATGAAAGTCAGTTAGTAGCCACATTTCTGGTAGCCTACAGAAGCATACTATTTTGGAGCAAAGTTTAAAAAAAAAAAAAAAAATGAAAATCATATTCGTTATTTTAGTGTGTTTGATATTGATGAAAAGGAATATTCTCAGAAAGACTTAAAAGTGTTGAAATCTGATACGCTGGATTAGTATTAGCGCCAGTACTGTCATTATTAAACGTGTCAGGTATCGGCCATGATGTGACCGATCCACATTAAATACAGTTTCTTCGTCAGCGTCAGTATCATTAGAAGATTCACAGCATCCTGGCATCATGTCACCTTACATTAAAATGATTCTAATGAGCTCCACACAGTGATGTATACAGATTTTAAATTTGTGAAAAAGAGAGTACTGGTATTGGATCGGTGATGTACACTAGTGTGTGATTTTTCTTACAGCATGCTTGCTGATGACCTGAAGTTAAGCAGTGATGATGATGACACTCAAAGGGTAGGTGACACTCTGCATCTTTCCTTGCAACAAGCTTTGAAGATAAAATTTCATTATTGTTAACCATTTTTTATTAATAATAATAACACCATCAGTATTATAAAAACAGTTGTTGATTTTGTAAATATGGCTGATGCACAAAGACTGAGTTTGCTGTTCACATATGAAACATTTAAATTATCCAGTTACTTGGAGAAAGCCTGGGAGATGAGAAAAAAAGCCCTTTACCAGGATAAACTGTAGGCTTTTAGCAGTGTACAGTTCATTTGGAATTTTTCCACATAAATATGTTATTTGAAAGTATATAGAAGTACTTATAATGTTGCAACTGGTGTTCTTTGTTTTGTTTGTTTTGGTATATGTATTACCGGAAAATGCATGTTTTGTATGATAGAGTCTTGTAATCCCATGTGGGATGGGCCCGATGCTTGCCATGACACAGAAATAAAAACTAAGTAGTTTTGACCAAAGCTGGACATGTCTTCATGCTATTGTGCATGCTTGAGGAGGCAGACAGACAGTGAGACAAAGTGTGAGAGGGCAGAAAGAAAAAGTGTAAGGAAAAACAAGACTATGACTGGATTGTTTGGCAGCTCCCGCTGAGGGATGCCTGTTTTTCCGGTAATGTTTAATGTTGTGCGCACACACCCGTATGCGGTTTGGCACAACTGGCACTCAGTTAAGAACTGTTTCAGAGATGTTCACTATGCTGCTGCTGTGAATGATAAATTTCTGTTTTTTGTCCCAGAAGGCAACTCATGAGTCAGCTTCCTGGGATGGACACAGGTATACTCGATTACAAATACGATGTGTACATATTGTGGATACGATCTTTGGATGTTTTTGCTTGACTGTTTGTAAACATGAGTTAGTGTGTGTGTGTGTGTGTGTGTGTGTGTGTGCGTGTGCGCGCTCCACTCGGCCGTGTATGTACGCTGACCCCTCTCTGATGTTTTTGTGTGTGTGTTGACAGCCTGTTAGCACAGCGAGCGCACACACATGGCAGGCGGGTGAGACATTCCAGCTCGGACTCTTCAGGCTCAGACTCCACTGCTGAGTCGGGCAGCAGTAGCTTTCACTCCCGGAGCCCCAGCCGGAGCCCAGACGTTCACCCGGATCCTGCGTCGCCTGTCAACGCACAGCCACCATGCAACAGCAAGGAGGTACCAACTCTGAGCCACAGCCCCCTCTTCCGCCCTCTGTCGTCTCTGCCCATGTCTCGCTTGTCTGTCTCTTCCTCTGGTTGTGCGCCTTCGGGTGAATTCTCTACAGGGAGTGGTGGCCTCGGGGCAGTTGATGGCAGGTGTGGGGAGGGACAGAGGAATGAGGAATGCATGTGAGTTGGAGAGGAGGAGGATTGGGGGGTGGAGGAGAAGCGGTAGCTTTGGGAATTAGTGCCTGGGTGTCATGTCAACAGGCCCAGTCTTAAAGAGGAAAGCCCTCAGGACATGGAAGTCATCAAGACTCGAGTTCATTTTGACATCTACAACTAGAGTTACACTCTGTTTCAAAACAACAGTGCACACAGAGAATGTGGATATCATTATCTCAGATAAATATTGAATGGGTGACTTAGTGCTGAGGTGTAGAGCATGGTAGGTATGATGGGCTTTTGGAGGTGTGGGGGTTGGTTTGAGACGTGTGCTATGTGGGGAATGAAGGGGAAACCTGCTCCTCTTTTATGAATGGAAGGCCCTGTAGTGGACTGTATTACTAAACATGCACGACATTGGGCCCCTATAGGGAAGGAGGGAGTGGAGTTTGTGTTTGGGGGAGGTGATGGTGGTGGTGGTGGTGTGGTGCACACCATGTGTTTTTCATTTACGTGGACTGTTTAAATGTCTCCCAAGGAAGAGATGGGGGTTGGAGTTCTGGAAGCAGCAAATCCAGAGTTCCAGGTAGTGAGAGAAAGAGGGAGGGACAGAAAAGAAGGAGGGAGGGCAGCCGAGACGATACAAGAGATGCAGTGTCTTCTCTGGAAAGAGGGCGAGGGATGTGGGGAGGGGAATCACTGTTTGACTTGAGGAGTAAAGGTTTAATTTAGCTTCTGGTCAGCGAAAAGAGAAAAAGGGAATGCGCGAGAGAAAGAAGTTTGCTCTCCAGCCGTGAGTATGTTCTTGGTATTTATTTTTATTTTTATTTTTTTTGTTTTTTTTACTTGAGCAAAAACTCTTGCTTTCTCTGGTGTTCTTCTCATTCTTATGGTTACCAAGCCAGTTGTTAAGCAAACATTAAGTGAGTCATTTGGCATAATTGGATGGGGGTTGAGCTACTGTAAGCACAGATGTGGACTGTGAGACCATGTAGTAAGTAGGCTATTGAAAGGAGGTTATAATGTATAATGTAACTAACACTTCTTAGGCATGAGTCATAAACCAGATTTGCCTTTTGAAGTATGTATGCATGTAATTGTTTTAATAGCAGATGAGTCTGTGAGGTATTTGTTATGTGCAGTGAATGTAGAGCATTTTAGATGGTTCTATTGCAATGTGAGAAAGCTGTGGTATGTGCACACTTGTTTGAGATATGCTTCATTCCTGACATGGCTAAATGTAACGCTAAGTGATCCTGCATCTTGTGTTTGCATCTAGTGATGATGTACAGTGATGGAATGTAACAAAGTACAATTACTTACGTACTGTACTTAAGTGCAATTTTGAGGTACTTGTACTGTACATTTGTATCCATTTTCTGATACTTCTACTTCTCTACATTTATATTTAAGTTACTCTTTACTCTACTAACTAAGCTTTTTCAACTTTACCTTTAGTAATTACCTTTATGTTGTGTTATGCATGTGTATGTTTAAAGCCTCACTATTAGCAAAGATTCATTTTGAATTTATCTAGTTTATGATTAATATTTGACATTTGTTCCTCTCTTTCTTAAGACTAATCTCCCCTCTGCTGCCCAGTGGCAGTTGGATAAATGGCTGAAGAAGTCCCGGAAAAAATCTGCCAGCCTTGAACAGGACTCCTACCAGAGCATTCCAGGACGCCTTTCCTCTGCCCACACCCAAAGAGCCCCATCTCCAGCCAGATCCTGGGACAGCAATCAGGAATACAGCCCTAGCCAAAGCCCTATTCCCAGTCCACAGTTCAATTACAGCCACAACAACAGCCCCCTACCTAGCCCTGGTTATAGCTTCTGCCCTAGCCCGAGCCCATTCCCCAGCACCTGCCCAAGTCCCAGCTCTAGCCCGAGGCACAGTGCGATCCCCAGTCCAGTTCCAAGTGTTTGCCCCAGTCCGTGTGGGAGCCCGAGAGCCAGCCGTAGCCCTAGCCCTATACCTAGAGACCCTCCAAGAAGCCCCAGTCCCAGCCTACCTGCCCCTTCCAGGGTTCGTCACTACCCTGAGGTTCAGAGTCAGAACCAAACACAACCTGGTATAACAACCAATCCCCACAGGACAAAAATTAGGTCATGGATTGCCCCATTGCCTAATGCTGACACCAAGAGCAAGCCTACAAACAGTACTCATCTTCAGCCAACTCATCAGCACAGATCCAAGACTCGGCCCACACAGGACCAAGACCAAAGCCAAAGCAAGTCCAAGGCTTCTGCTGTTTTAAACTCTAACCAGAGTCACAGTAACAAATCTAGACCAAAGCCTAACTTTCATCCAACTTCTAAACAGCTCACTGAAGCTCCCAAAGCCAAACACAAATTACATTTTGAGCAAATTCAAAGTAGCAGATCCAACCATAAGTCCAGGCCTTTGTTTCAAGCTAGCTCACAACAAAGCCCCACAACAACAAAGCACTTAGTTCCCACTAGTCGTGAAACCAACCCCAGTCATTCTCAATCTACCTCTAAAGCTGCTACTAATTCTAATACTGGATTGAACTCTATATCAAACCCTAATCTAAAACCTAGGGCAGCTCCTGTGCATGTTAACCAAACAAAAACAACACAGAAGAAACCCCAGTCCAAGGACCAGGAGGTGGAACACAGAGGAGATCATCTGACCCACACAGAGGGGAGAAAACAAGAGAGAAAAGAGGACAGACATAAGGAAAAACAACAAGGGAAACAGGAGAGAAAGGAAGACAGGAGGCTGGCGGAGGAGCAGCTACTGAGACGTCCCTGGATCCAGAGTTCGGAGGAAGAAGAGGAGGAGGAAGAGGAGGAGGAGGGAGTGATAGACAGGCAGAGGAGGAGAGAGGAGACAGCAAGAGGGGAAAACAGGAGGAGGAGGGAGCAGCAACATAGACGTGAATGGCAAACAGTCCATGCCAAACGGAGACTGCCTACCACCACCGAGCGACGCAGCCTTCAAGACGACTCACACCACCAGGGGAAAACAAAAAAGGGAGGGAGAAGTGAGGAGGATAAAGAGTTACAGCAAGTCCCATCACCTCCTTCGTCACGTTCCCCAACTCCTCGTAGACCATCCTCCTCATCCTCTGCCTCCTCCTCTTCAAAGTCAGATTCAGAGTCTGAATATCAGGCTACGATCACCAAAGTTCCTGCAGACTCTACCTCTCACAAGAGACTCACCAACAGAGGGCAACAAGGCCCAGGCAGACCTGACACCAACAGCCCGAAGGTGGTGCACCCCAAAGGACCCACCTCAGGTAATCCAAGTGAGGGGCAGCAGAGTGAAGGGAGGCAAAAACTCTACACCCTGGTCCCGTTCGGGCGAGGTGACAAGGCTACAGCGTCTTCCCAGCGAGGGCTTAGAAATCTGGTGGTGCAGATAGACCTCTGTCTTCTCAAAAGAGTCCCGGACAGCACAACTACTTCCACTGTTAAAAAACCCTCCTCTTCCTCCTCCTCTTCATCAAGCAAGGACAAGCAAAGAGAGGCTATGAAACACCTGTATGTCCCTGAAACTGTGACAAAAGACAGCAAGAGGAAACGCAAGGTAGACAACATGTATATTTACTTTTCTTCTCTGTTGAATTTGATGTGTGTGTGTGTGTGTGTGTGTGTGTGTGTGTGTGTACACATTTTCATGCACAAATATGAGGCAGAATGCATCGATATATAGGCTTGTTCTTCAAAGCATGCATATGTGTGTTTGTGTGTGACCAGCTGGAGAATGGTGTGCCACACAAAGAAAGCAAGAGGAGTATTCCTCATGCAAATGACCTCTCAGGCGGCACAGAGTCTTCATCTCACACAGCTGAGCTCAACTTTGTGACTGAGACCACGCACAACGGGTAAGAAAACGCCAAACACCACTTTGTCTCATATATGCATGTGCAATCATACTGTACACACAAATACAATAAGTGTATTTATATTTGCATCCCATATTATGTGTGTCAATGTACATTATGTGGGTGTGTGTACTTGCAGGTACTTGGAGGAGTACTTGGACAGCAAGAGGCCATTGTCTCCCCTGTCTCCACTGTCTGACAGCCCTGAGTCCACCAAGCCTCCCCCCAAAACAAAGACCTCAGAGCAGCATCACGTTCACAAGAACAGAGACAAGAATAGAGATTCTGCTATAAAGGTAATACAAAAAAGTACTTGTTTAGATCATCAGCAATTCCATTTCTTGCAGCCTTTTGGTGGTATTTCACCTCTTTTTGACCTGTACACTCAGCCCAAGATGGAGGTGGAATGTGTGAAAGTGACAAGACAGCCCCAACCACCATCCGACTTCTGGGGCCCTGCAGGACACAGGGGGACCGTGCCAAACCATGAAACGTGAGCAATCATACCAAGTCCAAACAGTGAATCACTGCATAGCCCACACTGCTTGTTGTTTGTCAGACAGAGTCTCACCAGACATCTGGGTATTGTGACTTACTGAAGACAACACTGTGAGTGTACTGCACTTTTTTATTGTCTCTGTCCATCTTCCCAGTCCACACCATGCTGAGTACTACTTACATGAAGCTAAAAGGATGAAGCACCGTGCAGACGCAATGGTGAGTCCTTGATCTCTGATTGAATATAAATTGTCAATTGTGAAATACAACCATTTGCTTTCTTACTTGGAATAAGATGAGAAGTTTGGCAACAGTTTAAGGTCTGTGTGTTCAGTCAGCAAGCAAACAAAACTTTATTTACATAGCACATTTGTTTCCAGGGAACATTCAAAGTGCTTCACAGAGAAACACACAATATACTGTATATAGTATATACAGTATATGTATACATTGTGCCTTGGTCAACCAGAAGGCCTGCGTCAAATTACATACAATTTTTGATAGGTTCAAATTGGATAAGCAAGTCGGAGAGGTACTGTGGAGCAAGGCCATTAAGGGCCTTAAAACAGACAAGTAAATAATTTCGTTATCAAGCAGTCTTTTTAGGTAAACCAGTGATCAGGGCTCTGGAACGTAAAGCCAGAATTAATGATAAGAATTATTGACCTCTGTGGTATTTCCAGGGAGAGAGAGGCTAAATAAGAACATATTCCCTGACACTTATAGAGAGAGTGGTCCAGGACGTGTTTAGCTTAGCTTAGCACAAAGACTGGAAGCAGGGGGAAACAAATAAAGAGTAAAAATATACACATTCAGAGTGCTCCAAAATGGTCTTACATACATATTCTGTATATACTAGCAAGTCAACCACTGGTACATCCAAGAATCACCTGAGTTTTGTCTTGTTTGTTTATTTCAAAAATATGCAAAATAGTTTCTTGAGCACCATTTGTGATCTTAGCACTCTGTATGTTACTCAGTGATTCGGTCACATAGCGTTCCCAACACAAAACTTAGGGGAAAAATAAAAACATAATTTCTTTAGCTGTTATCCAACAGTGGGTTGCATCTTAAAAGATATTTTTGTGACCTCACAGATATCTGCTGTCTGCTCAGAATTAGACATATGTGCCCAGAGAGAAACCAAAGTTTAAACCCAATATTTCCACTGTGCTGTCTACTACCCGGTCTGGCATAGGCTACGTGAATGAAGAAGAGAAGGGTGGCGCCAGACATTTGTTAGAAAGCACCTTTTGATGGAGATAGGTTAGCCGTTTAACCCTGTGCACAGTCTTTGTACTAACCTAGGCTAAACAAGTCCTGGATAAATCTCGCTACTAAATGAGTTAAAGACCTTCTCAGCTAATTCCTAATTGTTTTAGAGACTTAAGACAAAAATATAAAATTATTGCTTTAATATTTACTCTCATCTTTGCCTCTGTTGGATGTCTTTTTTCCAGGTGGACAAGCTGGGAAAGGCTGTGAATTACATTGACGCTGCCCTCTCCTTCATGGAATGTGGGAAAGCAATGGAGGAAGGGCCACTGGAGGCAAAGTCTCCTTATACCATGTACTCGGAGACAGTGGAGCTTATTAGGTGAATTAAACATTCATGCAAAAACAGATACACGTCATTTGGGTTTGGACATAGAGACAGACACTCACATATACATGAACTGCAGCTCCATTGTTAACAGTCCTGTGTCTTAAGGTACGCAATGAGGCTGAAGAGCCACTCTGGCCCTGGGGCAAGACAGGAAGACAAACAGCTGGCGGTTCTGTGGTGCGTATGTCATCTCCTCTGTTTATGCCACATCTATCATCACGCTGAAGGTCCTGCATTTTGTGGATGATTTGTGGTCCGTCTGAGTCTATTTTACTTCCGCTTGTGTGTCCACAGTTTCCGATGCCTTGCCCTCCTTTACTGGCAAATGTTTCGTTTAAAGAAGGACCATGCACTGAAATACTCCAAAGTTCTGCTGGACTACTTTAAGGTAAGGTATATCTAAAAACTGAACAGAGGAAATGTTATTGTTCTTTCAATTTCTGGACAGTTTTTGGTATAATGTAAACATTTGGGTTTGGATGACTTTTATCCTTGTTTCTTGTGTCATTCCAGAGTTCTCCCAAAGTGCCTTCTACACCACCCAGTTGGAATGACTCTGGGAAGTAGGTGGATACACATAACACTAAAACATCCACTTACTTACAAATGATGAGTTATATATTATATATTTACAGTTTAAAACACACACTGCGCTTTAACATGTACGTATCATCCATCTATAAATCCTGTACACTATATACTGTATAGACATGAAAACATGCATATACTGTAGGCTACATTACCCATTCAATATTTATTCCTTTGCACTATTTGTATTTGTTTACAACCTACAGAACACTTGACTTGTATATAGACATTGTATGTTGTTGGTCATTGTTTTTTTTTTATATGTATTTATACATACACCTATTTTTTTGCCCACTTGTATGTACATAATAGTTCAGCATTGTTGTCCTTGTTTTTAGCTGTATGTCTATTTCTATCTCCCAACTTAAAACCGGAGTCAAACTCAGCCGTCATTGATCACCATCACTCTGTTGTACATGTGTTTCACTCTCAGGGGTACAGGAGGACCCCCTTCTTCACTCTCACCCAATGCCAAACACCTTGGACGGAGTTCACACGGGGGCAGCGCCTTACCCTCTCTCATAAGCATTCCCCAACGTATCCACCAGATGGCAGCAAATCACCTGAACATTACCAACAGTGTCCTGTACAGCTACGAGTACTGGGAGGTGGCAGACAACCTCGCAAAGGAGAATAAAGGTATGGAAGCTCCTCAGAGCCGCACAGACACCTCCAATGTATGAGGTGGAAAAAAATAACTTTTGTTTACAGATTTACATGAAAATAAGCCACCGAGCACCGTTTCTTTACTTTTTCTTTACAGAGTTCTTCAACTACTTGAATACTTTGTCTGGGCCATTGACTCTTCACAGTAGCATCGCTCACGCAGTCCAATACACCAGACAGGCTCTTCAGTGGATACGCATTAGTGCCAAACTTAACTGACAAGGAGAGGATTTACTTTAACCTGCCCACTGGATCTTAGAAGAGACAAAACTCTAGATCTCTATGCAGCTGACAGGACAGCACTGATACGTACTGAGCTGTGTGAAATGGAATTGGATGAAATCCCATGGAGCCTGATCGTCCTCATAGGATGCTGTGGTGCTGCTTGCCATCCGGGTCTTACTGTGTGCAAAGCCTTCTGAAGGAGCAATGTTTTAACTTACTCACATATGAACTACTTGCACCTTCTTCCTCATCATTGGATTAATCTGAAGACTTGTGTGTACTATGGATTTGAAGTCTTTATCTTTAATCATTTTCCAAATTTCCCACAGTGACAGAAACAGGACTCTCATACAGTTGTGTGTGCAATTTTCTTGTGTGAAGCCTTTTTCATACTTTGGAATTGATCATTATCCAGCTGACTTTTTCTCTGAGGCCAAAACAGGAGAAGATCTTAAAAAAAAAAGAACAACCAATCATATGCCACTTTCTCCAATGTAAAAAAACTTGTCTGCATTATTTTCTAATGAAGGTTTTAATGACTCCTCTTTTTAAATCTCTGATATTTTCACTTTTATGTGTTTTTGCTGTGCAAAATTTGATGGACTATCTGTTTTTAGAAAAAAAAAAAAAAAGAAAAAATACAAGAGGAAAAAAAATGTTGGTGAGTCTATTTGCTGACATTCAAGGTCCCTTTTATGTCCCTGTTTTGAGTGTGGGGTTATGTAATTGAATGAATAATGAAGTTGAGGAGGTCACTCAGACTTTCTCTTGGTAAGTTTACTGTCTTGGGTCTGGTTCAGGAGTATGCATTTTAAATTTCCAGTTTCTTACAGCATGAGTGACACAGGTAACATAGCATCACTGTCAAGGTGATAATCTTTTACCTCTAATTTTGGTCATTTTTATGTTTTAACTTCAACAGAAGGATTACAAGGTCACCTATGGGTCTCATTAGTCTATGAGAACCTCTGCAGGTTAAAAAAAAAAGTGTTTGTTTTTTTTCTCTCGTGAAAGGGTTAGCCTGACAATCAAACAGAATTACATTCATTTTTTAAAATGATTTGAATTGTTTAACAAATAAAAGATGTGGGCATTGATTCAGAGCTATGAACGTGTGGCATACACACACTACTCTTGATACTGTGACTTTTGCATCATTTTCTGTAATTATTTATGAAGAACAAATACACAAAGTGATCCGTGTTCCCAGGTGCCTGCAGCAAATCTGGTCTTTACATCACAATGCACAGATTTCTCTCTGAGGCTGCAAACAATTAACAATACTTGCCCATCAATGTCTGTGGAAGAAGCTCCCAAGCATCTCAGTGTCTTTTCTATTTCATTATACTGATCATATAACTTTGCTGGCAGTACGTGTCAGTCATTCGTGTGTTTATGCATGTGTCTTGGAAAGGAAGAAGATCCTGGAGGTTGTTATCTCCTCTGGCTTTCTTGCTATCACTGACACACAAACACACACTGTAGGCGTGGGTTACTGTGTGTGAGTCAGACTCGTTAGTCAGTCCAGTTGTGCAGAGTTCTCCCTCTCTCTACACACCGACTCTAACATCACAAGCACTTCCTGCTGCACCAACACAGAATTCACGCGTGAAACTAAAGCATCTGATGTGTGGTACCATAGCAACAGAGAACAACCAATAAGGGGGCTCCTCGGGACACGACAAGCCTTGGGTCAATAGAATCCTGGTTTCTTTGATTCTGTGAAACGTGGTCTGTTGCAAACAAGTCACATTTTCTTTCCCTGGACTATGACCTACTTTATTCCACTGTCCTTAACTTAAAGCTGTTATATTTATGTAGGCCAATATATTTGAAGTCAAGTAAGTCAATCGATTTCTTCGTGCTCTTTTAGAATATTTACGTTTTGCTGCCTTAATTGATCTCAAAAAGCTAATAGATCACGTGTCTATTAGAAATGCACAGCAGCCGTGACATAAATGTGCTGTTTTTATTTTATTTTTCTGGCTGTGCAGGGTTATTGGGCTATTGCTGTTTCCATGTGAGGTTGTCGGAGCGGACCACCATGTTCACAGCCTGCCGTTACGCTGCTGGCTCGTTCAATCCGCACGTGCCTCTGCGTCACGGCAGTTAGTGGCGGTGAGCCGGGCCGTCTGAGGACACCCGCACCCAGAGCCAGACAGTACACACACCGAAAAAAAATAGAGCAGACTGGTCTTGACCGACTGTCTACCGCAGGAAAGCAGGCGGCGTGGGCGCATTAATCAGCCCTGTGCACACAAACCGTCCTGCTTCAAGCCATAGAGACAATTTTCAAAGGTGAACAATCTGTCAGAGTGCGATAACCAACGGCTACTTCAACATCCAACAGCTTCGCACCAACGGTTCTCTTGTTCGTGTCGAGCCCAATGAGTAAATTAGTGTGAAAGTATCAGAGTGGGTGGTTTAAAAATGTACAGAGCGTCCAAGAGCGATTACACGGTCAATTCAGGTGACATGCACTCGGTTGCCCGCATAGTGGCAGCATTACAACACAACCAGGGGCTAAAAACAAGAAGCCGGGGATGAGCTGGATCAAGCTAGATACGAAAAGCGACAAGAAAACCGGAAGTGGTGCGTATTTTGTTTTTGAAAATAAAATACAGTTTTTGCAAGACAAAATATGAGTTACTTTTCTCAACTTGATTAACTAGCGAAGGGGAATTGTCAGACCAAACTGGTGTGAGGATAGACACAAAAATATATGTACAAAAATATACATAACATAAGTTACAGTTTTCTGTTTGTTTTTTTAAATATTATTTCAAAGACAAGACCATAACATTATATATACTGTATATGAAACAGCTAAAGTTAAGTATGATGAGGTCCTACTTGTATTATGTAGAAACAGTATTTAACAACATCAATTATACAGAGATTTAAATGAGAAAGAAAAGGGGATGAAAAAAATTAAACTTTTACCTAGAAGAGGACTCTTTCTGACTGTCCTGGAATGTCACAAAAATCCCACATTTAGATATATATCCCATGCATTTCATAGCACTTTTGTTTTCTGATTTGTGTGTCCACATCCATAAAAACACTGTCAAGGTTAGCATTTTGTTGAGGCATATCATTTTGTGACTGAAGAAAATGCCAAGAATAATTAAAATATTTACAATGAATTGAAGTTTGGAATAGTTTAGAAAGAAATAGAATAAACTGTCAACATCCTTACTGTATGTATAAAAAGGTCATTTGCACTGAGTTTCTCTAACAAACATTCTAAGTCTTTCCAGAAGTATGTGGACAGTTTATGAACAAGTGCTGTCTAGATTCAGTTTCTACATCACAAAAACTATATCTTGTTCTGGCATCAGCAATAATTAGTAACCTCATTACTGAGGTAACCCCCTTTTTTACTTTATTGGTTATCCAAGCTGTGTGCCAATTGGCTAATAGGCTTAGTGTCTAGACTGGCTAGAAGAAAGCTAATGTCTGATGACCTAACATTATACATACACATTTATTGTGGCTTACTGCCTGCAGGACAAGCCATGTATGTTTTCCTCTATGACATAACATTTCTCTAAGGCTTTTTGCGACAGTCTATTCAACACACTCTCACATGCCTGTACATGTTCGCTTGTCATCGGATGTTTTATTTTGAAAATCTTCTCCGGAACTACCTGCCTTGCTCGCTTGACTCTCACTGAGAGCAAAGAAAGCAAAGGGATCAGGCGGTAGAAATGGAGAGCAAAGGGACTGGGAGGGAGAGCGAAAATGTTGAAGAGACATGGCGTGGCAGCATGACAAAATAAGGGGATCTTAGTTCACCAAAAGGACTCCTCTGAAGAATAAAGTCAAGGTTGAGGAGTCGAGCTAACTGTCTGGAGGATTTTCTTTTCGCTTTGCTTTTGGTCTTACCTCGTAATCATCAGTGCGCACACAACGTTTGTGTTGGGCAGTATCTGCAGATAGAAGTGTGTGGCTAACAACCCAGTCTGACAGGATAAAAGGTAAAAAGCAAGTGACTTCTGTTAGCCAGCAATCACTCAGGGACTGTTGTTTGTTTACAACCGTGATTGCCACTGAAGTTATATAGTCATATACCATATCCATTGTTTGGTAGCTCATTTTGCCAGCATTGTTAGCGAGTGCATGCAACACACTTACACTCGTATTTGTGCTTGCTTGAACTGACATGATGTTACAGTTGTGTCGTGGCGCAGCGACATGCACGATTAACTAGATAATAATCGCTTCGAGTGGCTAGGCTAATGTTAGCTGCTTACCTGTAAATGTGACAAAAGTGCCACATGGGGCTCTGTTGTAGCCTACCTGTCAAGAGCAGAGGACCTGCCCGGGCATGCCCTTGGACACAAAGCTCTTTCCCTGAGCGTAAAACCAATAGCGTAACATTTATACTGAATTAACATAACGCCACGAAATTCACAACATAAAAGCCATGAATGTCAGTTGTGTCAAGCAGTGTCACTGATTGTCTGTGTCCTTTGGCTTGCACCTCCGTAAAGCTTTGTAAACTAGCAACAAAACATCACTCAGGAATTGTTGACATCTCCAGAATGTTATAATCTAATCTTATTTACCTTCCTGCATCAATCGAGATGTATTTGTGTGCACCATAAACACCTTAGTCCATTTCTCCTCTAAATATTTTTTAAACTAATATTCTAAACAATGAATTAAGCAATAGACTGTGTGCAGTCTTGATGTCTGTATCCAGCTTAGACTTATGACTCAGTATTGATGAATAGCTCCTCTTGTGCTTTCAGGTAGCTCAGTATGAGTCGAGATGGGTGGACAAGGAAGAGAGCCAATGCCAGTGGTGACAATGGTTGGGCCGAAAGGGTGAGTATCTGTCATCTCATCCTAATCAACAATGTGCAAAATGCAGAAATGACCCCAGTATGAGGACATGCCCACCATGTTGGAGAAGTGTAACCTTAAGGTTGGTGGATAGGCAGCATAGTGAGCTTCACAATATTACTGGGAAACTGGAGATGAACCACCCTGTTCTCCCTGCAATTTCATTATAACGGCTAAGCGCCTGAAGTAGATCACTATTCACTGTCTAATTGGGTAAAGGCTAGACTGCCAGGCAAAACTTTATCTGTGAGAGCTGCATGTAGCACATAACTACCCATAACCACAGTAGTGTCACCATACAGGCAAGACAGCAAGTGAACAATATCTAATATCTGTGTAGCTGAAGAGGAAAGATGCCCCTAAAATGGCAAAGTATTTTTTAAGCCTTAATGTACACACAGCAAGATGTATGTGCCTTTATTTAAACGTCATACACACCAATAGTGTATGTACAGTCTATATAAGGATATATAAGGAATCTTTTGGGGGGTTATTATGTAAACCACAATAAAACTTGTGTCAGAAATATGTTTTAATATGTGCAAATTCCCCAGGTGGCCATTTCAGCACTGGGAGTCTGCAGGCACGGTTGTGAATGATTTTCTAACTGTTGTTCACCTTGTTAACTTGTGTCACTGCTCTGCTTCTTGTTTGTAGGGTGGCTACATGGCTGCCAAAGTGTCTAAGCTGGACGAGCAGTTTAAACTTGATGCCCCCAGGGAAAAACAGAAGGAGGGTGCATGCTCCAACATTTTTAGTGGAGTGTCCATCTATGTCAATGGATACACAGGTAACACTATGCTACAGTACATCCATATATATATTTTTAACATATCAGTAGTTTGTCTCTCTCTCCTCCCCCTCACTATTTCTTCAGTCGGTCTTTAACAGTTTGAAGAACAGAATGGTAATGTAAATGTTCTCCAAGAATGTCCCAAAGGAGTATCGGGAGAAAAACAAGCATACTGCATGCATTTCTTTTCTTTGTGATTTGACCTGCATTTCCCCCTCACCTGAAATAATAATTTCATTTTCATTTAGATAAAACTCGAGCTGTATAGAACCTTATTATAATGCTCTAACGAGTTCGTAATGCTTTTAACAATATGAACATGTTAATGTTCATTGTTATGGACATACATATCAGAGTGCAAAAAGCCCAACATAAGTGTATGAGTTTTTCTTTCACATCCTTTCAGGTTAGATTTATGTGATTTTTGGCTCTATTTTTTACTCATGTATATGTTTCCTGTGTTTGTGATGTTTTGTGCAGATCTATAAGTAGAACTTTTGTCTTGTGTAGATTACTTGATGCACGTTTACCACTAAGAACAGGTAAACTGGTCAGGTGGCCTACTGCTCAGTTTGTAATGGAGTTGGCATTGTATTTTGCTACTGTCAAGCTACACAGCTTAAAATGTTACAGTAAGATGATTCAGGAAATAAACCAACACTTTTACCTGTTTGTGAGCAGAGCCAAGTGCAGATGAGCTTCGCAGACTGATGATGCTGTATGGTGGCCAGTTCCACATGTACTACTCTCGCTCCAAGACCACCCACATTATTGCCAATAACTTGCCCAACAGCAAAATTCAGGAGCTCAAAGGGGAAAAGGTCATCAGGCCAGAGTGGATCACTGACAGGTGTGTTCAGTGGGAGTTGGGCATGTTTTGCTCATTTAATATCATATTGTAAAATATTAGATGGTAATCCCTGTTTACTTTGTCATTTGTTTAAAACAGTATCAAGGCTGGCCGTCTCCTGCCTTACCTACAGTACCAGCTGTATGCTAAACAGAAAGGCCCACTCTTCCCTGGCATGACCCTACACCAGACGTCAGAGGTCGCAGGACCCAGCCATAGGCTGCCTCAGCCGAGAGCCCATCAAAAGCTTCATCTGCCACAGCGCAGCATTCAGCACTCTGTCCTCAACCATGAGCAGTCCCCATCCAGCTGCCAGAATAACGCCATTGCTAACCGCAGCCACAGTCGACTTTACCAAGGCAACATCCAACCTCATTCCATCCAGCACAGCTATGCAGCTCGCTTTGTTAACCCCCAACCAAGTCACTTAGCATCCAGTCACCTCAATACAGATCCCAGGCACAGAAGCCCTTTACACACCGACCTGCTGTCTAACCCAAGCCCCACAAAGCTCCCACAGGCTACAGTTGAAACACCTCATCCTAATCTCCAGCACCAGAGAGCTGGCCAACCACAACCTCAGATCAACTCCTCTTGCAGCAGTGCCCGGAGTGGCTGTAAGGAAGTGGAATTCAAAATGTGAGTATGCAAATCTCATAAGGGGTTTTTGTTTTTAAATTGTTTTAACTTTTAAATTAGAGAGTTTTTGCACACACAGTAACATCTTGTTACCTTAATTCCTATTGAATAAGACTTCATCTCTTTATCTCACAGAAACGGATTATTGCAGACCTCATTGGATGTGATGAGCCATTCACAAATGAATGAAATGCAAGAGTGTGGCAAAGAAGATCCTTTCCTGCAGGTGGTGAAGGAAGCACCCCTGACCAACGGACACACTCACCTTGTTAATGGTGCCTTAAAGCCAGAGGACCTGTCCCCTCTTACAGATGGACCCTCTGTTGACAAGGAATGCAGAGTCAAGAGTTCAGAGGATAAACCTCCGAGTCCTCCTGTGCAGTTTCAGACCAAACCTGACCCGTATGAATTTCCCCACAGTCCTCCAAAGCAGTCCGACCAGTCTCCTGTCTTTCTGGAGCAATCCAACGAGCAGAGACCTAAACCTCCACCTCCCACCTACCAGGAGGCTATAAAAGCCACCGAAAGCCACCTGCTCCCAAAACGGCTCCAGCCATCCTGTCAAGCTGATTCAAATCCTGAAAAGACTCCTCTTTCACCTGCGTCTCGCTCTCTTTCTCATTCTCCAATTCGACTGAACGGAAGTCACTACAATGCGTTTTCATCTGACCCTGCCTTTCTTAACGCAACCAACGTAACAGCCAAACCTGATCCTCCCAGTGAAAAATCATCATCATCTAAGTCTTCAGCACAGCTGCTGGCACAGACAGGCGGATTGATCTCTGAGTACTACTCTCACTCGCGTTTACACCAGATCTCCACATGGAGGTCTGGCTTTTCGGAGTATGTCAACGAACTGCACAGCAAACGAAAAGTAGCAGGCGGTGTCTCCTTTCCTGGGAAAGAGCGACTGAGGAAGTCTGTGGCCCAGCGCTTTACAGACAGTCGAGGTAGGAATGGAAGGGTCACTTTGTTGCTTTTCCCTGTAAAATCCAGGCTTCTATTTGTTTTTGTTGTGTTTTTTTGTTAAAGAAGGGTGTATTTGGGTGTCATGGTGGCTCAGTGGTCGCATACAACATAACAGCAACTTCTCCAGTTCAAATTCAGACATTAGTTGCGCGACATTCCCCTCTCTCATTCTCGCACGGTATCTCTCAACTGTAAACTGCCAATAAATACAGAATGCTAAAAGCATCTTATAAAAAATGGGGTGTATGATCATGAATAAGCAAACCAATACTCATATGGCCTAAAAGTACATGTTCAAGTTCTAAAAGATGAACAAAATTTTCTCTCAGATATTTACAATATCTGTGTCCCTGCTGCTGCTGAGGAAAGCTTTCCTCTGATGACCTGGTATGTATTTATTTGTGTGGTCAGGTTCGTCGGCACCCGCAAGTGTTAAATCTTGTATTCTTCATGTGGACATGGACTGTTTCTTTGTGTCTGTGGGGATCCGACATCGACCTGAGCTCAAAGGTAAGGCACCTTTTGTCTGTTTAAATTGTGTGCTGCCAGTGAAACGCATTTATATGTAATGTTCATAGAATAGTCTCATACACCCAGTCAGTGCGCCTGGTTGAGTTCACGGTTTTCTTGCAGGGAAGCCTGTAGCTGTGACCAGTAACCGTGGACTGGGCCGAGTGCCCCTAAGGCCTGGGGCCCACCCTCAGCTGGAGCAGCAGTACTACCAGCGGAAACAAACTCATCCTCAACCTGGTGAGATTGTCAAACCCAGCCTGTTTGTCAGGGAGCATGCTGACCTTGATTGCCACAGGCATGGCTCAGTGTATTTCCTGTATTATCCTGTACATGTCTTATTTTCTTGTAACATGCTTGGCTAAGTGTACCCATTGTTCTGTCTTTCAGAGAGGGCAGATGAGGATCTACACAGAACTCCTTCACAAGAGAGTCCTGAGTCCCATGCCAACGGAGTGGACCAGGATGCTGCTACACTCTCAATGGCAGAGATTGCATCCTGCAGTTATGAGGCTAGGTAAGATATAAACACACACTCAAGGGCATTTCATTTATATTAAACAGCACAAATATCTGTATTTTGTATTAATGTGGAATGTTAATAAATCTGTTGTGTCTCGCAGGCAGGTGGGCGTAAGGAATGGGATGTTTTTTGGCAAGGCAAAACAGCTGTGTCCCTCGCTGCAGTCAGTCCCATATGATTTTGAGGCTTATAAAGAGGTGGCTCTCACCATGTATGAGACTCTGGCAGGGTAAGAATGTAAATTTTTCACTCACTTTCCTGTCCTTTTAACATGTAAAATGATCTAAAGCACACCTTCTCATTGATGTCTTCTTTGCAGTTATACCTACGACATCGAGGCTCTGAGCTGTGATGAAGTGTTGATAGATGGTTCTGCTTTGCTAGCTGAGTTGGGCATCAACCCAGAAGATCTGGCCAAAGTGATCAGAGCAGATATCAAGGAGAAAACAGGATGCTGTGCTTCAGTGGGCATGGGTGAGTGGTCAGTGGCCATGGGTGTCTTATACTATAAAATAGATCAGGACAGCGTTCCTATTTTACAAACTCAAACCGACTGCTCATCTGTTCAGGGTCCAACATCCTGTTGGCTCGGCTGGCAACCCGTAAGGCCAAGCCAGACGGGCAATACTTCTTAAAGTCTGAAGAAGTGGATGATTTTATCAGGGACCTGCCGGTGACCAGCTTACCAGGTAGATACAGCACCACCTGCTGGTCATGGCCTGCAATCTACAGTCTTTCAGCTTTCTTCTGGTAAATATTTTGATTGTCATTTCTTTTTTTTCTAGGTGTTGGACCTGTTATGGGTAGAAAGCTGGCTGCTGTGGGTGTGAGGTCATGTGGGGACCTCCAACAGATGTCTCTGTCCCAGCTGCAAAAGAAGTTTGGACCCCGGACTGGACAAACCCTGTTCCGCTTCTGCAGGGGGCTAGATGACCGGCCTGTCCGCTACGAGAAGGAAAGGAAGTCTGTCTCGGCTGACATGAACTACAACATTCGCTTTACTATGGTTAGACCTACTTTCTTTCTTCTGTGTCATCTCTTCTTTCTTCTCTTCCCTGCATTTCCCACCTTTCGCTCTCTAATCCTCTTGTCCCCCTACCTCTGTGACCAGATCGATGAGGCAGAGTGTTTCCTGACTAACTTGTCCATGGAGGTGCAAAAACGGTTACAAGAAGCAGGGCTGCGGGGACGCAGAGTCACCCTTAAAGTCATGGTTCGCAAGGTTGGAGCTCCACTGGAATCGGCTAAATACGGTGGTCATGGCATATGTGATAGTCTAGCCAGGTAAGAAAGAGACCATCATCCCTGTATGTTACCAGTGATTGATAATGTCCTCTTCCCATTGCTTATCCATGTCATTGTCTCTCTGTAGACTCATTTTTACTTGTTTCCTTCTCTGTCAGGACTGTGATGCTGGCTCAATCCACTGACAGTGGTCAGCTGATTGCCACTGCAGTCATCAAGCTGTTCCATGCCATGAAGCTGCAGGTTCAGGACCTGAGAGGAGTCGGCATCCAGGTTCAGCTTCTTGAAGGAAATCACTCTGTCCCCCAGGACTCCACGGGCATCCGGACGCGCTCCATCAAAGAGATGTTGCTAGACCAGGGATTAAGTGCAAGATCCAGCAACAGAAGTCTGTGTAAAGTCTTTGTGTTTCAGTTGATGTCTTTGTTGTCGTCTATGAAATCAATTGAGTTCAAGATCAATGTTACAGATGCTGATAACAACACACGTTGGGAAAAGACTTCCTCAACCGCATCCACATCATCTGGCTCCTCCCTACATCTTTTGTCTCCTCCTGAGCCAGTCCCAGGGACAAGCAGAGACCAGCAGGCATGCAGACAAACTCCAAAACATTCTCGAGCACGTCTCAACTTCAGTATTGAGATCCCCTCTCCTTCACAGGTGAGGACTTGAGGTACATTTCTGATAGGTTAAACAAGAGCTGAACAATTAAATGTTTTCAACAACTTGTTTTTCTTCATGATTTTTAAGGTGGATCGTTCTGTGTTGGAGGCCTTGCCCGCAGAGCTGAGAGAACAAGTGGAGCAGTCGTGGACTAATCGGGATGGGAGACCAAGTAACTGTCGGTCACCCAGTCCACAGCCCTCACAGCCTCCCTCTCTGAAGTCTTGTCCAGCCTCCCCTCCTCGTCCTCCCGCCCCCCATCCTGCACTGTACACTCCACCTGTTGGCACGTTGGTTCTACAGATTCCAAACCAGCCAGACAGTCTGGGAATTGTACTGGAACTACCAAATTTCTCACAGGTAGGGATGCAACCGTTTGAGATTTTGCTATTTGATTTCTACGATTATTAACTGGTAATTTGATTTCACGACACAAAGAAAAAGAAAAATCAAATGGCCTTTTCATTATTAAAGGTTTAATTAGAGTGTAATAGATGTGTCTTTTACACTTTACTATAGCAGAATGAGCAAACATGAAAAAAAAGTTACACACAGTTATCTATAATTTTGTCATCCTGATTGTCTATATGTTATCTTACTATGTTGGTCTTATTCTGTACACGCGACATCTATTGCATGTGTGTCCGTCCTGGGAGAGGGATCCCTCCTCTGTTGCTCTTCCTGAGGTTTCTTGCTTTTTTGGGGGGATTTTTCCTATCTGAATTGAGGGTCCAAGGACAGAGGGGTGTCGTATGTCGTACAGATTGTAAAGCCCCTTGAGGCAAATTTGTGATATTGGACTATAAAAATAAAATTGGCTTGACTTGAGTAGAAATCCGTATTTCCCTGGTTATGTCCTCCCGCTCTAATGCCGCCACATGGATGCATCTGAAGGCATTAAACAGCAAAGAAAATACTGTAGTCAAAATACTGTACTGCTTTTAAAATGCTTCCAGTTTGAAAACTGTGCCTTTTGTAAATAATCCATAAGTCTGCAGGAAGCCCATGTTGTCACAAATGATAATGTAGATATATTTTCTATGACTCTTAAAAATACAGATACATATAATCCTTAAGAGGCACCTTTTGTTGGAAGAGCAAAAGCTTTTCTCCAAATGTGCATATTGGTCCCCAATTATACAAAGTTCACTTAGTCTCTCGGCTTTCCGACTGCAGGTTGATCCGGACGTATTTGCTGCCCTTCCCAAAGAGCTCCAGGAAGAACTGAAGTCTGCCTACAACCGCGTAACAAATGTCCAACCCCAGGCAAAAATGTGTAAGTCCCCAGGTGAATTAGTTTTAACTATTATCAAAAATAGGATCTATTCTATTACTATTATCAGCATGCATATTGTCTTTATCTCGTGTTTTTCCTCTTGGTTTCTCAGCAGTGGAACAGAAGAATCCCCTGTTGCAGCTAAAACAGTCAGGAGTTGGAATTGGCATTGGTCGGGTGAAGCGGCGCTACAAGAGAAAAAATGCAGTAAGTCCTGTTAAAAAAGGTCCTTCCCCAGTGAAGAGGCGTCACACGACGAACAGCCCGTCCAAAACCCTACCATCGCCTATAAAATCACGGGAACCAATGAACATAGTAAAGGTGAGCCAGTAAACGCCTTCATACATGAAGATGAAGGTCTTTTTTTGTATGGTGGCAGTATGTGAAGATAGAAAATGTATGGCACTGGTACTAAACTAATCACACACCTGTTTTCCCTTCCCAGACGGAAAATGGTCCCTCCACATCAACCTCAAAACCAGAAATCACAGAGTCTCTGTCTAAATTCATTCCTCGCCCTGCTCCAGCATTGGCCGGAGCCTGTGACCTGACGGACATTAAAACACTCCTACGGGAATGGGTCACCACCATAACAGGTATACAGTTGTATATATCATAGTGCCAGCTCATGCAGTTGCCTGTGTTGTTGTGTGTGGGGTTGCAAAAATGCATTTTTAATCCCTTCTTACTTTTTGTTAGAACCGATGGAGGAGGACATCCTGCAGGTGGTGAAATACTGCACTGATCTGATTGAGGATAAAGATCTGGAGAGGTTGGATTTGATTATAAAATATATGAAAAGGTACGTACTGTACAGTTTAGCCTCCTCTATTCCTCTTTCTTTTTTGGTTTTCATGTATTCCTAATGTTGCCTGATCTTTCCTCTGCAGGCTTATGCAGCAGTCGGTGGAGTCTGTTTGGTGTATGGCTTTTGACTTCATCCTAGACAACGTGCAGGTGGTTGTGCAGCAGGCTTATGGTAGCACCCTGAAGATGCCATGAAGAAGTTTTCCCTGTGTGTTACCATCACATCACCACTTTTTGTTCTGCTACTTTCACAAGTTCATCTGCAATACAAATTATGACATCTAAATGATGATTTAGAACTGTGACACCACTCCAGCATCTGCCAGAATATTTTCAGTGGTCTCCTGAGAGTGAGACACACATTAATGACTTCACCACTACACCTCAGAGTACATTATTTTCTGTACTTGCCCTTTAAGGGACAAGTAACACTAACTAAAATCCAGGAAATGTACTTAGAATCTACTCACCAAAACTCAGAACCGTGATAATCGTAGCAGCTTTTTGCAAATTCATCATTTTTCATATGGAGTTCTTTTCTAAATAATGCTAAGGCTCATTTTCAAAGGTATGTGAAATTTTCTATAAAGATTTTTGCAGGCAGTGTGTAACTATTTCTTATACATCCAGTCTAAGCCAGGCCTTCTAAGATTTTAAATGTACCTCCGCCTGGTGAGCGTTTTCCATCTGATGAAGCAGTTCACTTCCCTTATGTGTTCCTAAAGTTTAAATAGTGTTACACAGGCACATTTTGATCCTTATTTTTTTATTCATGTATGCACTTAAATCAGTCTAGGATTAAAATAACACAATTATCATGTTCAAACGTAAAGCATCTTTTAGCGATTTTAGAAGCAGTCAGTCTTGTAGCATTCCTCAGACATGAGACTTATGATAATACCAGAAATGGTAGGTATAAAATATGTTATTTTTCATCAGTGTTTCATTGGTGCTCCATGCCACTTTTACTGACCTGTGAAATATCTACAACTGCTGTGTCGCAAAAAAGCAAACAAAATATAGTCTGCTGCATACAGTAGTATCTTTTTTTCTTGTCTCTCGCAAAAAAGTGCCAAACCTTGTTATTATAGTGTGTAAATAATGTTTTTAAAGACACTTGTTAAAAGTTTTAAAAGAAAAGATGTATGTGGAGGGTATACCTCTTGTATTGTTTACATGTAGTGAATTCTTAGTAACTGTCTATAAATTGTATATCTTCTCACTCTTTAATAGTTTGTAAGTGATCCATCATGAAATCAGAAGCTGGCCAAAGCACTTCATATGAGGTTAACTGTTGATTCTCAGTAGCACTCTGACTTGGGAGGAGGTTCACAGGGGTTATGGCAATCAATAAGTAGCCTATGCATTTCTTCTTTTCACTTAACAAGTGAGATGTCCCTTCAAGATAATGTAACATTTCATATAGCCTTTGTATCTGGAGTAAATCTTGGTTTTCTAGTGGGTTTCCAGCCTAGTTACCAGTTTCACAAATCTGAATATTGAAATAATGCTGAATTTGCATAGGAACAGGTGATGTAATTTTTAATTCTGAAACCCATTGTATGTACTTGTGTACATACATTTGTATGGCTTGTGGCTACATCATTGTATTTCTGTAACGTTAACATTTATGATTGGGGATTGGAAGTTCTCAGCAGATGCGGCTGGCTGGCTGGCTTGTGATCTCACCATGCAAGACATTATTTGTGTGGTTGAAAAGTTTGTTTAAAACAGTATCCCTATATGCAAACCAAATCAATCTGTCGTTTTTTAAACTTGTTGAAATGAATGTAATTCAGAATGTGCAAGTCTCCACTCACTTTCAAGATGTTTGCTTCTCTTCACCTGTCATATCTCTCAAGAAGGGAATGGCCAGAAGTTAAAATTGGCCAGTCTTGTTTTCTCTCAACTGGCTTGTGCCTGAAGACCTGAAGCTGTGAACTTGTTTGTAAGTTTTCTAAATCTTGGTAATAAACTGTAAACTCTGTATTAATTTATTTGTCTTTGTCATTTTTTTAAAGTTATTTAAATTTCTGTTTATTTACAGAAGTGGTTTCTTATGTTTTTTTTCAAGATGTCATAGTTGTGTATGCGATTTGAGGTCTCAATACAAAAAATAATATAGAAACAAATAAATATAGAACAACAAGTTGAATATAGGATCTTAGACATATCACAAGTTTTTTTTTAAATCGTTTTATTTTATGAACTGCCCGGATGTAGTTTGTTTGACGTCAAGATGGGCTTCTGTGACGTTACATCCGCAGCATCTATGTGCGCAGCAGCCGTTTGCATTTCGCGCACGAACTGAAGAGTTGGTCAGCATCTATATCTCCATCAGGTAACCCAGTCATTTAACGGCAGTGTGGTTGTGAATAAGCACATTTTCATCAATACCATATATTATTGACGTTTGTTATTATCATCTCACATATTGATCAATGATTTTCCCATGGCCAGTGGAAGTGTTAACATCTATGAAACTCGCAGGGCTAACGTTAGCTAGCTTAGCAGGCTAACTTAAGCGCTAGCTACTATTGTCTAGATTTTTCCTCGATTACTGGCAAATGTTAGTACCTAGCTACATTTCTCGATTAACTGGCTAGTGTTAATTAGCTGCACATGAAGCGGAAAGGAAAATGTGGAACAAATGGACAACCATAACCAAGTATGTTAACGCAGCTAGGCTAACGCTAGCTAACAACCTGCGGAAACAAGGTGTGCCCAGTTGTCACCATGGCGTTGTCTCTACATAAAAGACGCTGCTCAGTCTGACAGCTTTCGGTGTAACGTTTTTCCTCAATGACTTGACAGTAACATCAGGCCCATACTTACACACTTGGTTATTCACATAAGTGGTTAGTGCGTAGTAAGATGCTGCGCAGCTAACGATGCATTTGTTATAGATATTGCTAGTTTATTAGGTACACCTTGCTAAATCTAAATCTGTCTAATACAATAGTCCTGCAATCAACCCTACCTTCATGATGATTATAATGTTCTGTTTTGGTCTGTGAGAGGTGTTATAATATTTTGTCCACCCCATTTGTAATCAGTGAGGGTAGACTTAGCTAACATTGCAAACATCCCTCAGACTCTGAACAAAAACTGAACATCATAACCTTTATGAAGGGAGGATTTAATGCTGGGCTGTTGCATTATTTTGCAGTTTTCATTGTGAAAAATTGTTGGGTTTTTTTCTCCCTCTGATGTAACTGTTATCGTTGCGGCATGTTCAGGCAGACAGGAGATATCTCTAACTTGCGTGTTATTGCTAACTTGTGTGTTATCCGGTGTCATGTCTCGGCTTACCTTGTCTGTCTGTTCTTTACCTCACCTCCTCAGATTCAGAGAGAGTTTCACACTGAGCAGGCAACCATGGCCAACCAATCAATTGATATCATAACAAAGGTTTTGGAGCAGTCAGCCAAGCTGGTGGAGGAGAAGGTGGATGCACAGTTGAGCAAACTGAATGAAATGGATGAAGATGATTTGGAAAGACTGAAGGAGAGGCGATTAGAGGCACTTAAAAAAACCCAGAAACAGAAGCAGGTGTGTGGGATGGTTTCTTTTAACTGTTTTATACTAATTGTCTGACACAGTGAATTGTATTATTTTACTGCATAAGCTCCCAAAGCAGATGACATTTTTTGGGCCTTTTAGTAAATGCACTTGTTAAAGTAAATGCAACATTTATATCAGAGCATCAGCACTCACTTCAAAAGATAATAAATGCATCCATGTCACTGCTTTAACTGGTATGCATCTCCAAGCCTGCTATGGGGAGTGACAATAATCTGTTGTATTTCTTGGAGGTGTTTTGTTATTATGTGACAGCCTGATTTTGAATTTTGTCGTTTGAGGAAAGGATTGTTGGATAATCTTAAATCAGAAAAGATCACAGGTGTTTATTCACAGAGCAATGTACTTAGATGGTGTTTTCTCAATGGTTTAATTCACAGAGCCCTTCTGGAATTCCTGCTTTGTAATGGAAGGTTTAGGAAAAGTAACTGAATTTTTCACAAGGACCATGATGGGAACTCTGGACTGATGCTCTGGAGATTTGATGTTGTTCACATCCTAAATCAGCCAACAAAAGAGACTACATGTTTTTATTGTGCTCGGATGTAAAAGCCAGTTTTTCTTCTCTTTTGCGAGCAATTGTTCTGTTACTCACCCCAGTTCTCTGTTTTTAAGGAGTGGTTGTCTAAAGGCCACGGAGAGTACAGAGAAATCCCAAGTGAGAAAGACTTTTTCGGCGAGGTCAAGGATAGCAAGAATGTTGTCTGCCACTTCTACAGAAGTTCCACATTCAGGTGAGTCCATAGCTAGTATTTATTTATATCTTTAAAGAAGTGACAGAGCAACAGGTGAGACATTTAATCTAATGCTATAAAGATTAGTCGATTAATTGATAAGTCAGTCAACAGCATTAACCTGCAACAGTACTGATAATCAATTCATCGTTTCAGACATTTATCAGGCAAAAATGACAAACATTGCCTGGTTTCAGCTTCTCAAATGTGAAGTGTGCTTCTGTAATGAAAATAATCTTTAAAAAACATAAGCATGTCACTTCCAGGAGTCCTTACTAGCACTCAGCTTTTAGTTAATTGTGTTATTAACATGATCTTTTTTTATGTTAGATCTCCTCTACAAGTTAATTTTGTTTGAGTATGTTGTCATCAGGCTGCTGAACTTGTCATTTTGTCCTCTTTCCCCTGCATATAGATGTAAGATCCTCGACAAACACTTGGCCATCTTGGCAAAGAAGCATGTTGAGACCAAATTCATCAAACTGAATGTGGAAAAGGCCCCATTTCTGACAGAGAGGCTGCGGATCAAGGTTATTCCTACGCTGGCCCTGCTATTAGACGGAAAAACAAAGGACTATGTGGTTGGATTTACTGATCTGGGAAACACAGACGAGTTTCCCACAGAGATGCTTGAATGGCGACTCGGCTGTGCAGATGCTATTAACTACAGGTGAGACATACAGTAGACTCCCTCCTTCACCTTTTAGGCTTCATAGCTACAGAATCACAGTAATGTGCTGATAAAAACAAATTGTAAATTCAACCTGATTTTAACGTCACATTTTTCCCCCCCGTTCTAGTGGTAGCCTGATGGAGCCTCCTACAGTGACGCAAAGGTCAGGCACAAAGTTCACAAAGGTGGAGAAGAAAACCATCAGAGGGCGGGCTCATGACTCAGATTCTGATTCTGGAGATGACTGAAAAGCACCAACAGTCTGGTTTTCTCTCTCAGGGCTGCCTCATTTAAAAAGTCTAGCAGACAGCCCGCTTTCATTTTCCTTCTCCCCTTCTCTCAGTGACTTACCTATTCATTACAAATTTGCATATTTTAATTTACCATATGGTAAATCTAATTATTTTATAAAAGCACTAATCATTTTAGCTTGAGCCTTATTTAATGAATTGTCTGCCATGTTTTGTATTGAATCTAAAGTACTTCAAGAACAAGGAAACTTTACACATCAAATTGTAGAGGGTACAGTATGTGTCACTGAGCCACTGCATCAGTCATGTATGAACTAGCTCTTAGCTTTTTACTGTATTAAAAAACCCTTGAAGCTTTGTCTTGAATTACAGGCATGCTCATTTAGGCAGTTCTGTTTATTTCATGTGTTCCCTTGTAATTGTGTGAGTATAATGGTAGAACAGAAACCATGATGCATGAGTGCCAAGATCATCCTTTAGCATCAGACTACATTTTTCACGACATTTCCTTGTAGCAAGAGTTTGACTTAACAAATGAAGACTTAATAAAAAAGTATAAAATGATTTGCAAAATGTGTGCACCTATGATTTTCTACAGCTCTTCTATAAAGTTAGGGTACTTGTGAGAGACGAATGAAAACAATGGATGTATCCTGAGTTTCAGTCGCTAGTATGGGTGAAAACACTGGACCATACATTTCCCATAATGCAACACAATAATGTTTCTTTGTTAGACCCTTCCTGGTAAATGCTCATGTGTAAAACTGGTGGAGTGCCCCTTTGATGTTGGTTGAGGATTGCATCACATACACTCACAATTGCTTCATTGATGTACATGACAATGTTAGAGGCCCTGTGCACCCATACAGGTGTCTTCAATTATTCTGGTTGATTAGAGCTCTGCTCAGGTTAAAGTTGGCTGGGAATTATGTGAGGTCACCAAACTCAATGTACCAATAAGAATGATAAAGGTGTAAATTGTTCTGCCTCGACAGGTGCATAGAGGACAGTGAAGCATGTGAAGCTCAAAAACAGCCAAATTGGTGTGTCCCAAAGCCATACTAGACTAAAAAAACCCAGATTTTTAAATGTGTTGATAGACACTATTTTCCTACAATGCACAAAGGGAAAGAGGTTCTCACAGCTAGATAAAATTAAATATGTGCAGATGGTGGTGAAACATCCTCAGAAACTAATTTCATCGGCAGTGTCATTCTACAGTCGCAGATAACTTGATTGCACTTCTGCATCATTTACAGTTACTATAAATCTGTCAAAAACAGTATACATTGGAGCAACCACATACCAATAAGATTTAAACCTGCCAGGGCCTACCTGTATAGAGTTTGCCACTGTCGCCTAGTGCTTGCTCATGGTGGGAATTGTTGGTCTGTAAATATAAAGAGTACGGTCCCAAAACTTTCCCATGGGCGTGAATGGTTATCTGTCTCTCTGTGTCAGCTCTGTGATTGACAGCTGATCTCTCCAGGGTGTACCCCGCCGCCTCGCCCAGTGTCAGCTGGGATTGCCTCCAGCCCCGCCGTGACCCTCTAAAGGATAAGCGGATATAGCTGATGGATGTATACAATTAGTGTGTAGTATGGAATAATGACACAGCTACAGTCCTGTAAAGAGGTCTAATCGTTCAAAAATAAGTGAAAACACCTGTGAGTGGACCCTTTAAATTAGCTTCTGAAATACGGTCCCACAACTGCCATTGACTGATAGACTGATTCCCCAGAGAAGGTGAGAGAGAACTTGTCTCCACAAAAAACAAGTAAAAAGTATACAGGCTGCATTTCATTTCAAAATGTCTTTAATTTAGGTCATGTTTAATAAAGAATCTGAACCATCGCCTGTTGCTAATTTATCATGGAAAACAGATTACAATCGTAACAACTGCATTTATGACTTATAAATTGGTATTTAAATTGGCATTTATTGATGGGTAGACAAACCAACTTGCCTGGATAACTTTACTGGGTAAACCCAGAACCCATTCAAACCTGGAACACAGATGGTTTTTACTCCTAAAAAATATTCAGATAAACTGGTAATACTGATATTCCTGCTTCATGAGACAGGCCCCTAGTTTGCTGAAGGACTTGTAATAGAGTTTGATGACAACATTTCTCACATTCATTTGGAGTCTAAAGTCCAACAACTCAAAACACACTACATCAGGCTAAAGTGAAGTCCAGCTAATGCCACAGCAGTACTTCAGTGTAGTGGAATCACAGGAGCACAAGATTTTTCACGATATTTATGATTGAAAGCGGAGCTAAGATTCGATGGCCTTGGGGTCTACAGGTTGGAGGAGGTGACGAACAATCAACTCTCCTTTGCTGTTAATGTAGGTGTCAGCCATGTCCTGTTCAGCAGGGAGTCCATAGGGAGTCCTGAGCGGCTGGATCCTGAATGAACCAAGAAAGAGTCTCTTTAAATGTCCCTTCAATGACCAGACAAATAGCTATAATAGGTATTTATTGAATGTTCTTCAAAAAGATAAATCCTCTTGTGTGACTCAAGTCGTAAACCTGCTTTGGTTATGTCATAAGGTTTTCTTTTGCTGTATGCTTCAATAATTTGCAGAGATCATCATTTAACATATGTTACCCCCTTTTTGTACATTGATCTTACCTTACAAGGTGCTTGACAAATTTCAGTTGGCTATTGACTGCAGGTGTATTTTTGTGAATTACAGGTACATGTGCCTAAATACAAGACAAAGAGAGAACAGAGAAAAAATCTGTGAGCGTTACAAGTCCAACAGAATTTGCTATATATAAATGCTATAATAAATGTTCTTCGTGCCTCTATAGTGGACAGATGCTATATCTGCTTCAGGTGGTACAATCACAACCAACAGTTTTAGGGATCATCCTCCTATACTGCTCATCTATCATGATGAAAGCTGTTTCTTCAGTCTACATGGCAGGATTGAGGGTACAGGGTTTTTCCTCTCCCTTTCTCAAATTATTTTCAGTTTACTTTACAGTATTACACAAATGCAACCTTATTTGTTACTTGTTGCCTTACCTTTTCAAGCCCAAGATGTTTCACCATGTCCTTCTCCCAGTACGGTCTCCGCATCACACTTTTGACTCGTGTCACTATATGCAGTTTATGAGGCTGGTCTGGATCACCCCCATACTTCTCATGTTCTTTCGATCTCTCAGCAAAAACCTGTGAAGAAAAACAAAAAGGTATTAAAATTTTATTTTAACACAAGGTCCCTCTACAAAGCAGGGATAAAGTTTAGGTCATAAAAAGGTCCCACCTTAGCTGACATTGTACTTTAGTCTTCTTTAACACATTTGCAATTTATTAAATTACGTGCAACTAACTGACCTACAGCAAATCTACGGCTTTTGCCTCGATTCTTACCTCCTTTGGGATTTTTGCTTTGGTAAATTTGCTGCGTGCAGACACAAACCACGGGCAAGGTGACAAAAGTGTAGCTTCTGTCAGGATCTGTAAACAAACAGTGACGAGAAAGTTAAGTTAAGAAAAGTGTGGTAATATAGCATAGGCTACAAGAGGCAGATTTGTTTCTAATATAGGAGCACACAAATACAGTGTCCTGGAGGGTTGGGCCATATGACATGAGACAATATAAATTAAAATTTCATAAATTAGATTGGGTTAGGATTTGCCATAATGTTTACACTATGGTGATGATCACTTTAATATATCTGGGTTTATTCTGCCATTGTGGGAAATGTTTTAAGTCAATGAGATGGACAGTTTTAATTTTTAGCATGTTTTTTGCAACAATGCAATCAAGTAATTTAATTTCTCAGGTACAATTTGCTGGTTATTTTTTTTTACAGTTTCTCGATGTAATGTACAGTATATTACAATTATACGTCGATAACACAATAAAAATAGAGACTGGGGATTTATACATACTATCCAGTGAGTTGTGTCCACTATTAACAATTTAATGACTTTAGAGAATTAATTTATCACGGATTTATTCTTGTGCAAGTCAGATTTCCATTCGGGTTTGAACTTTCAGCATAGCAGAAGTTTTGGCAGCTGGAGTTGAAAAATGTATTGACCAAAACAAGCATATCGTGATATCACCTGGTATATCGGTTTTTGTAAAAGATAATCCGTTTACTAGTTATATTTCAAGACAAAGAGAGGCAGTAAATTCTCACAATCAATTACAAAATGCCTCGGGAGTCTGGACTTTGAGAGGTCCTGATTTGAAAATACAGAAAACGGTATTTGATTCAGTCAGTATTGGACCGTTCACGCTTGAAACATGAAAAATACGGAGTGATGTTCTTACCTTGACCGATAAAGAGCTCAAACCGCGATACACACCTGACATGTTTTATTTGTCGGTAGGGTTACCGTTAACGACCACCTGCAGTTATAAAAAAAAAAAATAATACACTCACGCACGCCAAGGTTACAACCCTGCTAACCGAAAAATACGCGCCTGGATCAAACGAAACTAACCGTTATTTAAAAGATCCCACAAACTTTACTAAATTCATATCATATTCATCCAATTTACTCGTACAACATTAATTCAAGAGCTGAAAATCAACAGCAAACGGACAGTCACGTTAGTATCATGACAGTTGTGTCTCTTCCACGGACAAGTTCCACCGGAAGTGGTAAGGAGTTACATTGAAACTTCACCGATATGACAAACGTTCCTTGAACAAGGTTCCTAGAAATATTTTGAAATTTTATTTGAGATTTTAAAAATAATATAATATTAAAATTTAATGATGTGATATAAAACGTAACATATAGGTGCTTTAGGTGTATGTTTTAGTTAAAACCGCACTCATCTAAGCACCGTGGACCATTACGTTTCTCCGGGAATTATTTTTGTGGCGCACTTGTGTAGCTTTGGGAAGGTGGTACCACGCGTTTCAGCGACTTTCCTGTCGGTAGACAAGCATGAATACCCTGTTGGTTTTTCTATAAGCTCTAAAAAGACGAAGGATAGACAGAACAATGACACAAAATCATGTGTCAGGGATGGAGACATCCGCCATCTCCGTCCTGAAGCGGGCAGTGGAGCTGGACCAGAGCGGCCGCTTGCAGGAGTCTCTTGTCTGCTACCAGGAGGGCATCCAGCTGCTTATAGACGTGTTGAAAGGTCTCTATCTCCCTCCTTCATACATATAAACAGCAGAGGCAGCATGATGAAGACATAACTTATTCTTGTTTCCTGTCTCCTGCCAGCAGCTGTGAAAGATGACTCAAAGAGAGGGCACTACAGGGATAAGATAAAGGGCTACATGGACAGAGCAGAGCAAATTAAAGTTCATGTGAACCAGATGAAAGAAGGTAACTAACAGAACCACTAAAGGCTGATTACAAACCGGGCAAAGTGGGCAACTGCCCCAGCCAAGGCCAGATTAACCTGCTGTGGGGCCCCATTGACCCCCTTGTTTGTGGTAATTTGGTTTAGGGTAGAAATGCTTATTGTTTTTTGGTATTTAGGTGTAAAACTTCTGTTCCTTGTCTCTTTCTGCGTTCCCTCTCCTGTCAGATGGGAAATACCATGAGCAGATTAGAATAGCAGAGGATGCTACTGGTTACAGCTATGATGCTCTGTTCAAGCCATACATCAGCAGTTTACTCACAGAGGTCTGGGTAGAAGACCCATACATACGGCACACCCACCAAGTAAGATCTTTGTTTTCATCACTGTTTTATTGTGTGGGGTTTTTCCTCTTTGTTTGAAGCTGAATTTGGCTTCTTTCATTGTTCAAGGGCTGCAACTACTGAGCCGGGCAAAGCAGGCATCAGTGGCAGGGCCCCAAAAGCCCCAGTTTCACTGTGTGGCAATTGGTAAAATGTTTAATTGTAACCTTGTTTGGGTACATCTTGAGGTCTGAACAGGGTCCCTGTGTCAGAATAAAATTTAAACCATCATTATTTCGTCTGATATGCTGCTAAATGGTGCATACTTTTAAATTAATTTATGTTAAATCAGGTTACAAAAGTCTTGATGTCTTCAAATTGATAGCTTTTTCTGACCAACATTAAAAATGCCAAAACTATCAAATTTACAATGGTATGTAATAAAAGTGCAGCAAATCCTCATATTTAAAAAGCTTGTCTTACATCTTAATGTCTTAAATGATTAATCGATTATCAGAATTGTGACTGATTATGTATCAGTCAGCTGAATAAGCATTAATCAAAAACTTGAAGCATAAAAATGTATTGTTTTAGATGTTTATTGCCTTAAATTTAGAATTTTCTTTTTTTTCCATTTTTACAATGAGCAAAGTACTCGATACCTTTGGATTGATGTTTATAGCTTAACACTAAATTTGAATCTCAACATAAAAATGTTAATCAAACCCCTCCCCCCTTCCCTCTGCTACAGTTGTACAACTTCCTGCGCTTCTGTGAGATGCTGCTAAAAGCGTCCTGCAAGGTGAAAAACATCCATCTCCTCACTACACAGGATGAAGTAGGTTATTTAACGAATGAGGCCACACTATGTAGTGAATGCACAGCAGCCATAGCAGTCTCTTCTGTTTCATTTTGTGCTGTTGTTTCACTGCCATTCGTCCTGTCCTGCAGGCGGATAGTCACCAACAGAGCAGCGCTCTGGCCGAGCTGAAAGAGAGTCTCAGTGCTCAGGGAGTGACTCTGGATCTGCAGTACTCCTCCACTATACATGACAGGGAGATCAGGTACAGCTGCAACTCACATATGAAGGATATCAAAACAGTATAGCCTGAAATAGTTTTCAAATGGTGGTTTCTTTTTAAAAAGAAATTCCTGCTGCAGTACGTAGTTTTTACTTTCACATTAGCACTCCACTCTCTATGACTGTAGCTTTATTTTGTGGCAGTAATCCAAAATGAATTGTGTTTTTAGGTTTGACAATGGTTGGATCATCAAGATAGGAAGAGGGCTGGATTATTTCAAGAGACCTAAGGTGAGACTTCATAATAATTAATATTCATCCCTTTCTATTGCTGCCATTGTCAGACTTACTGAATGTCTATGAATCAACATGCTAAGTTGTAAGAAGTGTTTATTTTTTATCTTCCAGGGACGATTCTCTATTGGATATTGTGACTATGACCTCAGGCAGTGCCAGGAGACCACCGTAGACATCTTTCACACCAAACACACAAAAACACTATGAGATTCATAAAGCTTGAATGTCAATTTTACTTTCTTGCCCTCAAAACGCACAGACACATCTGCTGTGTTGTTAGATTTGCCTTAACATACAGGTGCATGTGATCATATATATATATATATATATATATATATATATATATATATTATAACAATTGTGTAACTGAGCAATTTTTGTCAAGAGGTTTTACATTATGCTGTGGGGTATTTGTTGGACATTTCGTCAGTCTTATATGCAGTTTATGTAAAAGAGTACTCCCCCCCATGACTTACTTTTAAGGGTTCTTTTCTATGACCTTTTTTTTACTTTTCTGCTGTAAATTGGTGGTTTAAGATTGTTTACAGGGAAGATGCTTTTTAGGCTGTCATAAAGCCATCTGGTATAAAAATAAATTAAAACATTTTAAAATTATATTAAAAGTGCTTTAATAATATCATAGTGTCTCTGTATTTTATTATTTAATTTTAACCATGTTTCAAGTTTGTCCAGCTACTTTATATTCAGTGTCTCACATTTAAAATATACAAGTCAAAATAAATTCATACATATACGAATATAACAATAAAAAAGGAATCTTACAGGGTTGGTAACTGTAAGCCTGATTTAAAAACTCAGTAAAGTCTGAATTTGGTGTCTTGGTATGCATAGCTACCACAAACTGCAGCAGATTATAAAGTCGAATTAGTTTGTGGTATACTAAACTATTTCCAATTTCCAAAAGAATCTCAACTCAAGGCCCCTGTACTCGCCTGCTCTGGAGCTTTTGACCACATCACACAGAACTTTATCGCTTAGTTTATTCCAGTTTACAGATTTAGTCATTCAAATAGCATATCATCAACCATTATTTCAAATTGCTTGAAATGTGCTTGTCCACAGTCACCGATTTTTACACCAACTCCACAAAACCTTAATGCAGCAGCGGCTTTATCAGGTAGGCCTAATATAAAAACATTATTTTTATTCTGTCTCTCCTTTACACACAACGGTCTCTGCTGCTGCTGGCTCCAGGCACACTGTTTGTAAAGGGTTAAAACTGCCTTGGGATAGCTGGAAATCTATCAGTTTTAAAAGTGTTGCTTATAAATTAACATATAACATAACAGATGGATTCCTGGCATTTATGAAAAGCACAATACTAAAATCTAAATTATTAAAATGTTTTGTTTGACTGTATGAGAACTGTCAGGCTGTGGTAGCAGTGATTTGGTCTATCTCACAGGGTTTCAGATATTGGTCAAATTCAATAATGACAAAAATATTTTCCCCATGAAAAAACAATCATGGGAAAAACATCTCCCTCATGAAATTTTCATGGGAAACTGTTTGTTTGAATGAATGGTAACCTGCATGAGTTCAAACAGCACCGTGATGGGATTAGCTATTGGCCTTAATCTTGATATTCTCATCTGGGCTCTGAGAGGAAGAAATTATAATCCATCAGGAAACCACATGAACCAGAGATGACAGTAACTGTAACAAACGTTGGTACCTTTGTTTCCCATGAGCGGAGAGGACAAAGGCTGCAGTGCAAGAAGAAGTGAGCGCTGTAAGCATGCAGTATATTTCAATATGTACAGACAGCTTTCATATAGAAGAACACATCAGATGTAATCACATTATGAGATAGGATAAGCTTGCATACATATTGTCCCTTATGTGCAGATAACAGACAGTAAGTCTATGAATGGGGGACATAAATAAAACCACATCCCAGACTCTTATGTCACTGTGGTCTGTTAACATGAGGCATGTGGTTAGTTGCATGTAATCCAGATGTCACCGACTGGGTTTATATTCTGGTGGAAGAGATAAGGATTTGTGTGATGAGGAGCCTCATCAGGGGAGCTGTTCGCCCACACACCCAGACACACAAATGTGGATGCAAAGTTTTGCTTTCCACTTCCTGCTGCCCTCCCTCTCGCTGATTGTAGCCCAGTGGCCTACATCGTGCTCCTATCTCTGAATACTACCCTAACATGTGTGTGGGAGATATCTTTGTCTCTTTTACCAGTGTTAGAGTCATGTTTTAGTGTTTTAAGATGATTTTTTTTGGCATTTTGGGGGATGTTGCAGTTACATGGTAAAAACCACCAGGCCACCAGGATGCCCCACTGGAGAGTCTTTGAATTTTGTATTTGTATTAGTATTTATAAAAACAACACACCTCTCTATATAACTACTGTAGAATGCTATAAAAGATTATTTTAGCTCCAGTGTCTGGTACATTTGGATCTGAACTCTGGATCTCACCAGGGCTGGGAGATGGCTAATTTCAGGTTGGTGTTTTTTTTAATTATTAACTTTCTAAGACACACATTCACACACACATACATAGACACACAGACACCCCTCTTTGATCGTCCAGGGGGGTAAGCAACCGGTGTAATGTGTAAACAGTTCTATGAGGCGTAATTCCTGTATGCCTGTCCTCTTTCCAACTGGAGCTTTATTTTTTTCCCTCTACTCTCATTTCTGGGCCTAAAATCAGGTTAGCGTTTTATAAGAAGCTTAGCGCAGAGGGCCACAGTGTGCCACTAATGTAATAGAGTATCTCTCTCTCTCTCTCCCACTCTCTCTCTCTCTCTCATTTTCTTCTGTCCTCTTTTCTCTTTGTGCATTTGCTTACCCCGTCAGAGTGTCCTTCTCTCTCTCACTCTCTCTCTCTTTCTCCCTGCCTTATTTTCTCTCTCCTTCCACTTCCCTCGCTCCCTTCCCTCTGCATCTCCCTCCGTCTGCAGATGTGGACGACGCAAGCCTAAACATTAGGACAGTGACACAGCCGACAAAAGACAACTCGGCGTAGAGAGGACGGCAAAGAGGGCGGAAGAGAAGCAGAGGTGCTGCTGCTAGGCGTTGGGTAAGTTCACTCATTTTTGCACTGAACAGCATGTGACTGTGTGTGTGTTTGAACAGGTTTTCACATTGAGAAGGAGAAGTGCTTTCCCTGTGAATGTCAGGTGAATTTTGTGCTTTGAGATTAAGCTGTTGTTGTGGATTATGGTGCTGTGAAATCTTACATGGATCTCTCTGCAATGTCAATAATCCACAGGATTATCCTCTGTTTCTGTTGGGACCCTAGCTTGGCTCACTGGATGACAAAACTCTGAGGTATGGCCAGATTCATGAGCACTTCAGTTTCAGTTCAGGGCTGTAGTGGTAAGAGGTTCAAATGTATAATAAATATATATATATAATATGACATCACATGCAACTTGTTTTTGGAGTGTCCTAGGTTATTCACACGCTTATATCCTTTTCAATGGGGGGCGCTTGTCTGCAGGTGCAGAGTGGACTTTGCATGTTTATCTATAACCTGGCACATATTGACTTATCAGGCACCCATAACTGCACAGGATCATGCTCTGTTCCTAGGCTACACAGGGAGAACCGTACGATTGACAGAAAATGGTGTATGTATAGCTCAAACAGAACAACAGCTCCAGGACAGGGTACAAAATAAAGTCTGTGAAACAAAGGGAAAAAGCACTCTGCACTGAATCTTACATCCAGTAACACATCAACCCAATCCAGACGTTTGTCAGTCAAGTGTTGCATAAAGCTGCCTGAGAGCAAGCTGTACCATGTGACAGCATGGTATTTATGTATACTACTAGTGCAGTGTCATATTAGAAATCCTAATACCTCCTCTACATGGTGAGTTTTTTCTTGATGACACTGCATTTATTGTATTTTCTACTGTATATGGTTACTGAAAAGTTTCTTATTTTGTTGATCGTAAGGATGGTGTTTCCTCAGCACGCCCCACCTAGCTACAGTGAAGGTTTGCTCTGTTCCTGATAATACCAATAAACCTTTGAACCTCAAGTCCAGTGTCACATCTTCAGGCTATCACACGAGCACATTAAGTGCTTATGTGTGCCTGCCAAAGAACAGAGAACACACCACTGGACTATTCACACCATGTTAAATGCCCTCTAGCATGTGACAACAGCCTCTGAAAGCTGTGAGCCTGAGGTTTGTGTTGTCACAGTTGCTTCTCATTATCGGTGCCTTTCTTTACACACTTTCCTGTCGTCTGTTCTGCGCTTCATTCAGGGATCAGACCGATGGAGTCTTTCTCTGGAGATACAGAAGAAAGCACTGAGGACGTTCCAGGTAAGATTATCTGTCATGTAGGTTTACAAAAATTAGCTACCAAAATAAAGGATTTTGTCAGCATAACATTGAAACACATGACAAGCACACACCCCACACCATTTATTGTCAATGACAGATCATAATCTACAACACGAGTTGATGTACATCTGATGTAACAATTAGAAAAGATCACCAGAGAATATATAGGGTGTAGAGAGGAGACTGTGATTTCTGTGCATGTGTGTGTGTGTGTGTGTGTGTGTGTGTGTGTGTGTGTGTGTGTGTGTGTGAGCTGCTCTGACCTGGATCCGTCTCCATCTCAATCTCTGTTAGGACGTAAAAAGTCCAAGCTCAAGTCTTTGAAAACTCGTCTCTTCGGAAGAAGTAAGAGAGCAGGTGGAGAGAGAAATGCCAAACTCAGCCAGTCAGAAAGTGACATTACGGCAGGAAAGGGACTCGGATCAGAGGAAGATTTGGCGTGAGTGTCTATATGATAGTAAATCTTGTAAATGTTTGCTTTACGACTGTTCTGATGTCGAGTCTATGCCTTCACCCCTCTTCTGTTTTTCCCTTCCTGCTACCACAGATGCTCCGAGGGGATGATGGGATCACGGGCATTGTCCCATGAGAGCATCTTTCTGGCTGATCAGGTCCTGACAGACGCTGAACCAGCCAGGGTCTTATCCCAGGAGAATGTCCACAGCAAAATCAAAACACTGCAGGTATAGCCTTTTATTCTAGGCATTTTGTTGGGAAGTGGACCTTTACAAATGTCGTTCTTTTAAAAAAACACCTGTGCTCTGGTGTCATAGATGAAGCTTCAGCAGCAGAAGATGCATTTGGGACCGCCACCTCTGGTTCTGCCAATCAGACGACCAGAGGATTTGGGAAGCCGCTCCGAGGACGACAGTCTTCCCCACAGCCCCATGGAGATCTCAGGAGGTGACGTCACAACCCAGGGAGTCCTCAGCAAGGTGATTTATTATCCAATTTAAGTGATACATGGTCAGTTATCTTGATCAGTTCAAGTTCAGTTTAGGAGTATTTGAGGGGATGTTTTTATGATATTGAGAGTTCCTCCAGAGTGGATCAGTCAGACCCTTATAGACACATAGACTGAATGAATTAGCTTTACTTTCCACCATCCAAATGGTGCACCCTCTCAGTGTGTAGCAACATTCATGCACACATTTTGCCCATGCCTGCTTAGCAGTGCAGTACATGTACTACTTGTGTGAATGTGTCCATTTGTGTCTCTTTGTGTGCATTTATTTTCTTCTATGTCTGCTATGATATATACGCCCTGCAAGGGAGGAATTCATTTAAAGTGTGGACATTTTGCCAATCCTAACTTCTTGGGGGTTCTGAGATCTGTGAAATTTGAGATTAGAATTGGGATTTGGTTTATTTGGTATAAGTTGGTATAAGGTAACGGTTAACGAATAAGGCTGGCAATATTTTAAATTCTCCTTTGTCAACAAATCCAATTAAAAGGCCAAAACCATTACAAAACCCCAACCAAACTCATTTATTTCCACTTAAGGCACAAATCTTAAAAAAATGGGTCACAAATACATAGTTTCATTTTTTTTAAAGGCACAGTAATCCCTAAACAGCTGGGCACTGCAGTTTTTAGCAAACATTACTAAATAGTAAATAATGCATTTGTTGGGGACTATTTTCAGACACAGATTAATATGCACTTGTGAGTATTTACGTCAGCAGGACAGCGTGTGTGGGATTGCCTCAAACTAGAGTACCCGTGTTCATGGTAATGAAGGAACATGTCAGTCAGTGTAACGGTGTGGCTCACTGCCGTGTTTTTAATAGTTTTTGGACAACAATGGAGCTCCATGGCACAGAGGAATAAACTATATCAGGCTTCTAGGATCAACTCATTGTTGGTTTTGGTCTTTTCAGGGGATTTGTTTACTATAAGAAAAATGCAGAATATAGCCATGCCTATGCCATGTTACATTATGATTTTCCTTTCTTTTCAGACCATTTCCCAGCCATCCTCTCGTCCACTCTCACCCATCCCCAAACCTGCACCTACCAAATCTATGGCCCTGACTCCATCCCTCCCTTTGCCTGTCCCCTCCAATTCTTCTGTTGTTGAGGCCCCGATGGATTTCAGTTCTCCAGCCCAGTTCACCCCCTGTCTGGATACCTCTGCTGCACGCCACCGGATGTCCATCAAGCCCAAAAACCAGAGGGCCAGCACCAAGAAGAGACCTGCTGCAGTGAGAGAACATTTTCACTTTATATATTGTTTGTGACGACGAACACACACAACACACTTCATGTACTTCCCTTACCCCCCTTCTCTCTCTTTTTTTTGCAGGATGACTTTAGGTCTCACTTACACACCCTAAACAACATCAACCACCCTGAGTCTGTGAGAGAAGAAGAGCAACAGCTTAATACACAAGAGGGGGTGACATCGGAAACAGAACAAGGATGCGCCGTCATTCCTATTACACCTCAGCGTCTTCCTTCAAAATCCCCAGACGTGGCACCAATCACATCAGAGGCAGCATCCAAATTGTCCAGTTTAACTTTTTCCCAACAGGACCAAGCTCTTCCTGAGATAGCACCCTCTGTACACTCCCAGGTACTTAGAGTTAAGCCTCACAGACCAGATGTAATGTCCAGTGAACGGCCACGCTCATCCATTATACAGTCAGAACTGAAGGACAAAAGAGAGGGGGATTTTGACATACGAGTGATGTCCCATGACAAGAGAAATACTCTAAACAAGACTGGAATGACTGAAGTCTCCTCTGACCACCTCTCCACTAGCTTTGGCTCAGCGGTGGCGTTCAGGTCTTCCTCTGCTCACCAACAGGTTCAAGGTGAGACTGAAAGCACTAGAGGAATAATGAGACCCGCCCCAGAATCTGGATCCTTCCATTTCTCCATCACCACTGCCAAAAGCCGAGATGGAGAAAGACCCCGATCAGGCAGTTTTGTGGGAGTGCTGGAACAGACTGAGGCCAGGCACAGAACAGAAGATAAACCCTTTTCAAACATGAGGGAAAAGGAAGAACTCAGAGACCTACAGCCAAGAGGGGGCCCCTTTGCTGTGGGAAGACTCAAACAAGAGGGTGCTCTACACAAAAGCCCAGTTCTTCCATGGGACAGGAAGGACAGCCTCAAAAAGGTGGAATCAGTGACACCATCTAAAAATGTAACCACTGATTCAGGCGCTGTAGAGGGGGAGGGTGTGGAGAGAAGCCAGGAGGTGGTGGAAGACGCAGTGGAAGTACAGGACGTCGAGGAGGAAGAAGAATCAAAGACGGCGTTTGGTATTAAACTGCGCTCCACATCTCAGTCGATGAGACTACGGTCTGATGCCTCTTCTAACCATAACTCAAAGCCACCAGTGTGTGAGGAACAATGTGACAAACAAAAAAGACAGGAAATAAGCGATAATGCCAGCTACATGTCTAAAAAAATATCCACAAACATCTCTAGTACCCCGTCCACCTCTGCAGACCTCCGGCTGACTGGTGAGTCTCTGAGAAATCTTATGAATTTCACCATGTATCATCATGTTTCATCTCAGGTTCATCTCTTCTTACTCCATACTGTGCTACTATCTGTTTTTACAGTTCCCTATAGGGTTAGACATTGCACAGATGCACACTGTAGTTTTCACAGCACACACTCTAGAGTGTTAAGATTTTTACTGATCACAGGGGACCTTTGTACTTGTACATTAAAATACCACTCAGGCTAACTTTAACAGTGCTGCCAAGTGTGTCTAACTGAACTGTGTCACTCCTTTAGATCCAACCCCATGTGGCCTCTCCCTTCCAGTTAATCATAACCCGGCATCTACTGGCGATCCTCACATCATTACAAAAGAAGTCCAAAGAACCTCCTCAACCCCCCAAAAAGTTGAAATTGCCCTGGCAGCGCCTCAGGAGCCCCAGCCTGCCCCCCAAATGGCCTCACCAGAGGTGTCCTGGATGAACTTGGCGATGGAAAAGACCAGAAGCCTCCAGCAGCTTTTTACTAGTAGATTTCCCAGAGATTTTACAGGAGTGCAGACAGCGGCTCGACCACAAGCACAGGCGCAGACAACCAATCAAATAGAGACGCCAACTGCGGCACAAATACTGACGCAGACTGTAAAAACACAACCAAGTGACAAACAAACAACAACAAACAGAGCAGAAACAGTGGAAAGTAAAAGTCAAGCATGGATTGTCAAACCATCACTAATGGCAACGCAACAGAAGACGTCGACGGCATCTCCTGTTCAGTCAAACATATTTAGAGAACCTCAAACATCAAAACAAACCAATGAACCCCAGTCACTCCCAAATACAACTCAGCCTGCGTCTGTACAGACCAATGCACGGACAACCCAGTCTCCCTTGCCCTCTTCTACACAAACAGAGACCTCATCTCAGTTTGCACAAGGGAGTGTCGCACAGTCTCTTGCACAGTCTTACCTTTCCTCGGGCCAGCAGCAGCCCCCCTGGAGCAATCGAGGTCTTCACCCCGCCAACCAGCTCAAATCCACAACTTCATCTCTAACTCCAGTTTCTACCACCTCATCAGCCACAGCTCCTCCTCCACTTTCTGCCTTGGGAAGAAGGGAAAGAGAGGCCACCGTGCAGGAAAAAGAGGGTGCATCAGTGTCAGGAAGAAGGGCAGTTTGGGCTGGGTCAATAAGCGAGAAGGCTGCTTTTTTGGAGAAACGGGCAGAGTGGACCACTCAGACTGGAACCAAGGGGGTTTGTGGTACTTCTTTGTAACTGTCTTTCATACCACATTTGACTGTAAATCTCTCAATACTTTCTGACTTCCGTACCCTGTCTAAGGAACTCAATTTGTTCCTTCTTGGGACATATATCTTAAAAATCAGGTCACCAATATAATTTCATGTTTTAAAAAGGCTCCGTAATTTCTTAAAACAGCTGGGCACTGTAGTTTGTAGCAAACCTTACTCAAGAAATAAACAGTGCATTTGTGGAGACCATTTTTAGCCACTTTAGCTTTGGCGTGCTAGTGAGTATTTACAATAGCAGGCAGGATGTTGTGTGTGGGGTTGACTCAAAATAAACTACAGTGCCCATGTTCATCCTAATGAAGGAACATGTCATCCAGTGCAATGTCCAATGTCATTACTGTTTAATAGTTTTTGAACAACAATGGGGCTCTATAGTGCAGAGGAATAAGTTATTTGGGTTTGGCAACACAGACAATTCTTGTTATTTATTCTCTAACTACTATTTTTAGTTATCCTGAGCAGATGATCTAACTCACAGTTTTTCTCAGGTGGAATTAAAGAAAGCTCAAACAGAAGCACAGACATCAGGTGAATCCACTTCCTCGGCCAAACAGATGCCTCTAAGCAAAGACACAAAACCAGAGGGAAGACAAGGAGTAAAACCTGCAGGTGTGTTGACACACATTCATTACAATTACAACTGTAGAAATTCTAAATTAGTATTCAGTATCTCCATGTGCGGCAACATGACACAGTTTTTTCTTTCAGAGTCAAGTCCCTACAAAGTTCCAGACAGGCCTCGTGAGGACAGATGGCTGCGGAAAAATGTGGCATCATCTTCATCGCCCTCATCGTCACCTACAATGCCATCAGCGTTGCAGTCCATGTCTGACAGTGGTCAGCCATCCTGGATGGAAGTGGCAAAAAGAAAATCAATGGCCTGGAGTGACAAGTCCATGGACTGAGAGGGAAAGCAGACAGACAGACTGATATATTGTTGTGGACACAACAATATGAACATACAACAGCAGGCAGATACATTGTTATATTGAATTTTTGGTGAGTCTGTCAGAAAGGTGTTGATTCAACTCTGTTGAAGCTATTGTGTTTATGAACTGAACTGTAAAGCGTTAATCTTATATTGAGAGATAGACAGAAAGAGAGAGAGTATATATTGAAAAGGCCCAAGTTAATTATAATCCCTCTCCACCAAAGAAATAAATGGTATTTCTGAATAATGTTTTATGAGATTCAGCATGTCACTGCTGTTAAAAGTTTATGTTAAATTATAAAATTTCTAATGTTAAGTTTTTGTGTCATTTGTCAGATGGCTAAGGAGAAGATATTAAATGACTAAATAAAAAAATATACAGTTCTTAACTTCATATATTGCATTGTTGTTGTTGATGATGGCGTTTTGAAATAATGTGGTGCGAAGATGATGTATTGGAAATAATAATGTGTTTTCTCATACATATAATTCCAGTGGACAGAATATCAGAAACATATTTCAGTATAATTCAGTCCAGTACAACACTACCTATACAAAGTACTGCCTCAACACCAGTGGAGGAAGTATTCAGACCCCTCACTTAAGTAAAAGCAGCCACCACACATCACAATTTAAAGTAAAGTCCTGCATGTTAATGTTTTAGTTGGTCAAGCTGGAAATCATTTTACTACTACTGTTATGTATTCCTTTTTGGCAAGTGACCCCATGAAATAAATCATTACTTGGGACACATTGTCACAGGTTATGGCCATAGTGGGGAGATAAGCTGTGAACACTTTGATTTTTCAGTTTGTTTGATTAGAAAGATTTTCAGACGCCTAAAGAAGTAAGTCAGAGCAAATTATGTAATATTTATCTTAGTTTAACTTTAATCATCTTGTATCTCCTCAGGTTTATCTTTGGACCCCTTGGAGGGTCCAGAGCCTCAGGTTAGGAACCACTGGTTAACCTCGCAATTTTTGAGGTCATCATAGGTTTTGTATGTAAAAACTTAATCTGCAGAATATAGTAACCATAGATGTGAAACAAATGTTAGTGGAGTAACACCTGGAGCTATTCCCTCTAAAATCTAGTAGAGTAAAAGCATAAAACATGTTACATTAACACAAATCTGTATTGCACATATTGTTTATACCGTGAACATCTGTATTTTGCTAAACACTGTACAGCTCTTTTCATTTTTAAACAGATATATTTTATAGATATTATTATATATTTATTATATTTTTCTTTCTCTTACTAGGCTACTAAAATACGAAAGCAAATTCCTTGTACAGTAGTTGTAAGTAGTAGTAGTAGTATGTAAGAACCATATTTATATTTAGCCTAAATATATACTTTACTAAGTACCTCAAACTTGTACTTGAGTCATTTTTTACGTTTACTTTCCACCACTATTTGAACATACGATCATTATAATTATAAAATACATTTCTGTAGTTTGTCAGTAGGGGTCGCTGTAAGCCTGACTTCTATTGCAAAATCTCCTCGTGTTACGAAAGCACACACGTGAGGTTGTAAACAAGAGAGTGGACTAGGGCGGCCATTCTCCGAACTCGATGATATGATGGCCCGTTGCTTCCCCCTGGCACTGTTTGCCAATGCCCTGTGTCTGTGCCAAAGCTACACCTTGAGGAGCTCGGTGTCCTGGGTCGTCTCCTCCAACGATGTGGTAGAGGACGCGGACCTGTCGGAGGAGGTCGCCCCGGCGCTGCTGGTGGACAGTGCGGGGCTGTGGAAGCAGGCTTACCCGTCCTCCAACGTCCTCGGAGACAGCGTGGAGAGCCCTGGAGAGCTAGTCAAGCCAGAAAGCGACAATGTGGCGCAGCTTTCCTCTCGCCTGTTTTCATATCGGTTGGAGAAGCTCAGCAGCAGCAGCAGCAGCAGCAGCAGTCCTCCCCCGCACCAGGAGACCGCCAGGACCGCCAGATACATCGCTCATTACAGTGACCGGGGACATCTGGCCACCATTTCAACTCAAGATAAGGTATCACACACAGGGGGCAGTGGTCCTCATGTAATATACAAGTTTTCTGTGGACTTGGACATAATAACTACTGTGTGAACATAGTTAATTTTTAACAGGACTAGCCAAGTAACAAGCTTAAACATCTTCTCATAAATACACTAAATTGACAGTGAGAGGACCTCCAGGACTGTAGCAGAGAGTTTAGAGGTCCAGTGGTGGAAAACAAACAAGTACATTTACTCAAGTACTGTACCTAAGTCAGTTTTGAGGTACATTCAATTTACTCCAGCATTTCCACTTTATGCAACTTTATAGTTATACTCCACTACATTTCAGAGGGTAATATTGTACTTTTTACTCCACTACATTTATCTTTACATACAAAACAAACATGTGATCAATTTATAATGCATTATTCAGTGGTGGAAAGTAACTAAGTACATTTACTCAAGTAGTGTACTTAAATACAATTTTGAGGTACTTGAGCATTTGAATTTAATTTTACATTACACTTCTCCTCCACTACATTTTTGAGGGAAATGTTGTACTTTTTTACTCCACCTTTGACAGATGTTGTTACTAGTTACTTTGCAGATTCAGATTATTAACACAAGATATAATAACAAATTAATTTTGATGTATTATTATAGATTAAGCAACTCTGCAGTATATCAGTTTGTTAAAATTAGCTCCAGCAGCAACATTAAAGTGATGCTTATGCATAAATGCATCAATAATAATATATGATTCTGAAATGTGCAATTCTGCATAATGAGTACTACTTTTGGTACTTTAATTATATTTTAATGATAATACTTTCGTACTTTTACTTTTTGAAAAAATTTGAATGCAGGACGTTTACTTGTAACCGAGTATTTCTACAATTTGGTCTTAAGCAACCTAGGGGAGACTTTACATTCTGCAAATGAATTAATCTATTTAATCTATAATGTAAATTATCGTTACTTGTTGCTCTAGACCTCAGGGTGACCTCATAAGCGCATTTAGTCACTTTTTTGTTGTTTAGGATGGAAGCAGCTCCACATTTTGTACTATAACACAGTAACAGACATGTCTTCATTCTCACATTTTTGGCAGAGGGTGAGAATTGCCAGTGTTTACAGATATTGATTAAACGGAACCACAGAAATAACATAACTATTCATATTTATAACTGGCTTTCATTTCATATCTTTACCAGCCCTGCAGTTTGAAAGATTTTGCACACATGCAAATATCCCTGTTTGTTATTACCATTGAAAAAGATTCACACCAATTTCCGAAAGCTACAATGTCATCATTGAATTTTCTCTGTAACAAGATGTCTTTGGTAATATCCTTCTTCTCGCACAGATCAAAGGTCTCCCCTTTGGGAACATCTTCTCAATCAGTGATGGACCGCTGGACAACAGCACTGGAGTAATCTATTTTTATGTGACTCCGATGGACAACACCCTATCAGACCTGAAGAGTAACCCCTATGCCTCTCTCACATTCTCAGAGGCTGAGGGAGAATTCTGCAGGTAAGCCCCAACTTTTAATGTACTCCCCTGAACTCATGGCCAGATTCATTTTCTAGTGTCTAGTTTCTAATCCCAAGGCAAAAAATGAATATGTACAGTTTTTCTCTGCTGAAATACTACCCGGCCCCAAGGTTTGCTGTGTGGTAATTTGACTAAACAAAAATGATTTTGGGGAATATAACAAACATGAAACTGAAATAATGAAGGTCTAACCAACTTAAAACAGGGCCCCTCTTCAGCACTTGGACTTTATCATGTCAGTTGATTTTGTGCTTTAGTGGTGCTTATTTTCAAACAATGTATTAATATAATTAATACAAACGAGTTGACCTTTGGAGCTTTTTGGGTCCTGGGGCAGTTGCCAGCTTTGCCGGCTGGTGATTCAACCTTGACTGAATTAAATGACTGCAAGATACTGAGAGGCTCAGAAAAGCTAGAACCCCTATTGTGTGTGTGTGTGTGTGTGTGTGTGTGTGTGTTACAATAGTAACATTGTCGTCTGTGTTTCAGGCAAATGGTGTATGATCCAGAGGATCCAAGATGTGCTCGACTCACACTAACAGGCAAGATGGTGGAAGTGGCCCCAGAGGAGCTTGCGTTTGCAAAGGAGGCAATGTTCTCAAGGTGACTCAGCTAATGCAAGATGTAGTAGAGCATGAATACATGTTGACTTCCTTCAACCCTGAAAATGAGGGAAAACAACAATAATTGGCACATGTATCTTCATGTGTTGCTCTTGTTATTGTAGACATCCTGTGATGGCAAAGTGGCCAGTGGGACACAAGTGGTTCTTCATGAAGCTGGAGTTGATCCAGGTCTGGCTGCAGGACTGGCTTGGAGGCACATCACTCATTCCACTGGAGGACTACTTTAAAGCTACACCTTTCTGAGAACATCCCTCCTGCTGCACAATGTCAGCCTATACAGATCAGTTCTGCTGTCTACACCACAGATGACACTCTGGGACAAGAATTCACAAAGCAGCAATGTGCATACATATTTTCTCAAATACTCTTGCTATTTTAATTTGTGAAAGTGAATATTCTTCACTTTTTCCTCTTTTGCCCCTCAATTTGGCTTGTCACACAAAATCAGTTTCCTATGTTTGGTGTGTGTGAATGTATTTAAAGTCAATAAGCTAGTTAAATGTAATGGTCATCACAGCTGGCACAGCAATTCTATGTAATTTAATATATTCTTTATAAACACTGATTTCTATTTTATGGGTTTGCATTAAAATATGTGTGCTGTTTGAAAAATAAATGAATGTCAGCACATATTGTGCAAAAACATTATTGTACATACTTTAAAAAGAAAATATTAATTTGTTGTGTTCAGTTAGCATTTAAACCTTAAAAGGGAACTGTAATGTCAACACTTCTGAGCTCTGGCTTTTCATTTTGAGACAAATGTGTGAATGAAGATTAAGACTATGAGTTGACATCAGTTCCAGTCTGATCCTAAATTAGCAATATGCTTTGATACTGTGTGCATACAGCTGCTCAAATTAAGCATCATAGCTTATCTATAGTGTGTTATCTGAGTCATAACTTGAAAATGCGTAGTTGAGTAGTTCTGCATGCACAGTACAAGCCAGACTCCAAAACAAAAGGACCACACAAATATTGAGTTTTAAGTGTAAAGTTCTCACTGGGTGTGACAGTAGTACAATATGAATTTATAGGAATTAGTATTTTGATCTAAGTCTTCTGTCTGCACATTTTGTTTGTGAAGATGTGTCTTGGTGTTTAAAGGCTTATCAAATCCATTAGGGAGTGCTACTGGTTTGTATGGAGGACCGGAACTGCCAAAATCAAAAATAATTGATTAAATGACTCAATAAATAAATGAATTCCATTAAATGCACCAAAGAAATTACAGATATTTCTGTATTTATTTTTGTATTATTTCCCCTTTGCAAATAAATTCCCCTATTTATTTACTTTCCCACTTAATTTTCCTTTTTATTTTTTTATTTATAAATGTATTTATGTAATTATTTCTGTATTAGTTACTCTTTGAATTTTCCCGCCTATTTATTTACCCAAACTTACAAAATACAAAAATAAATATAGAAATATCTATTTATGTCACATTTCATGGCTCATGGTCACTGATCATGCAAATATCGTCTATATTAATGCAGTTGAGGGCATGGCCACTGGGTGGCGTGATTTCCAAATGTAAAAGTCGCTGCTGCTTGAAACAATTTTCAGTTCGACTCTTTGATTTTAGTAAGTAAAGTTATAAGAACTTAGAAAAGTAAAAGTGCTCATTATGCAGAATGGCCCATTTCAGAATAATATAAATTATATCACTGGAATATTGCCTAATTAGTGATGCATTAATATCCAAGCATCACTAATGTTGCAGCTGCTAAAGGTGGGACTAATTTTAATGACTTTACATACAGCTTAATCTATAATAATACATCAACATGTATTTGTTGATTTATATTTTGTACTAATTATCTGAAACTGCAAAGTAACTAATTTCAAATAAATGTAGTAGGATATTGGCTTCCAAAATATAGTGGAGTAGAAGTAGGCCTATAACGTAGCATAGTATAGGAGAAGTACCTCAAAATTGTACTTGAATTGTACAGTACTTGAGTAAATGTACTTAGTTACTGTAGAAAATCCTCCTTCCTGTCTGATCCTAAGGGGGCGGGACTTGTCTCCACCTATCGAGCCGCACCTGTGCTAATAAGAGGCCTGATCAGGCCCTGCTCAGTTTCCCCTTTGTTTGCTGCAGCATGTTGGGCTGTATGTGATCTTCTCCAGCTGAATGGGCACCAGATGCATTATCCGAGTAAGTTATGGATGTTTGTTGGCTGTTGATGTTTGTTTGTTTGTTTGTTTATTTAATGGTGAATGAGTGTTGGTTTGATTAACATTTGTTAGTGTTTTTGTTTGTTAATTGTTTTCCATGTGCTTTTTCTAGCATTTAAATCATCTGTGCCCGTCAGCTTTTACATGGAAATCCTCTGAAAAGACAAACTGTTAAATGGCTCTCATCTCTGGTCCTCATACTTTGACTGGTATGTCAATGCAGAGGCTCTAAGCAAGAGCCAGCTACCACAGAGCTGAAGTTCTTACAGTTACATACAAAGTCAAAATAAAAGCCACCATACATCCACTAATCCAGCCATTCTCAACCAGTGGGCCGTGGCCCAATGGTGGGCCCCAGAGTGCCATCTAGTGGGCCGCGGAGGCAGTGGTACTGCCAAATGGTTAGACTAAAATTCAAAAATAATTCTTGGTAATTTACAAAGATAGTTATTTTTATATCTAAATGTGCTCAAGAATTCACACAAATGAAAAATGGCAAATGAAAATGCATAATTTCAATGGCCAGCTACGTTTGAATATCACCAGCCAATCACGATACATTATCAGGTTGCTACAATCGTGTTTTGCCTGTTAGCCAGCCAACATTCCCTCGGATGCAGTGACACAAAATGTATAGGTATAGGTTTATAGGTTTGTGAAACGAAAAAGTGACGTGGGAGACAAACATGCGGCAGTAAAAGCCCCAAAGCGTGTGGCGAGGAAGTATGAGCCTGAATACATTTAGATTCATAATGGCAGGCAGTGATGCTGAGCTGAAAGCACAGTGTGTTAATTGTCGTGAAATCCTGTCAAATGAGGAACTAAACTAACCATCGAAGCTCCATAGATGACACAAAGCACCTGGTATGCTATGTTTTTTTTTTTTCCTCATTTATTTGGGAAGTTGGTCCTCAGAAATGTTTTAACAATCAGAAGTGGGCCTTAAGTTATAAAAGGTTGAGAACTCCTGCATTAATCCATCATGATACAAACACTACTTTCTCGTTAAGTGCCAAATGTCGCGCGACCACGCAGCTCATTCATTCAAGTATGCAGTTATGCCTGAATGACTCCTTTTTAGAAACATTCACGGTAAAATTACCTATGATTGGATGGCACACTCCCATCACTTTAACAGATGGAATAAGCCAATAATGTTGCATAACTTGTTCCATGTCTGAAAAGGGCGTTGCGTGGTGGCAACGTTGAAGAGACAATGGGAGGTTAGTTAGCAACACGCTGCTTTTATTTTTTAAATGCATCTGTTGCCAGTTGAAGCGGAATCAACGTGATTTGAGGCGTTGCCTGTCGACCACCGTCAGAGACAGAACAGCCTATCCCAGAGGACCAACCGTCACACACTAGAAATGCCTTCTACTTGTAACTTGTAGCTAACGCCTGGCTGTAAAAAATACTGTAAAAAAAAATATTACAATGGATTTTATCGGCAGCTAGCTTGTTCTGTCTTAACCGACCATGTAAACTCTCTTGTCACGGAACGCAGTTGACTCGTGACCGATCGCCGTACGATAACGTTACAGGAGGCGCCAGCTACAGCTATCGGAACAACGAGAAGGAAAGACGCACCGAGACTGAGGGTACATCCGAGCACTCGCCTCCCAGCGCAGAAGTCCGTCTTCACAGCCCTGTTAACTATAGCGTTTTTACCGTTTGACTCCCCCATATGCCTGCGCCTACACCCGCCTCAACACCCTGAAGGCAGAGCGAGGGAGGAGGGAGGGAGGCAACGGCAGCTCCGGGGTCCCCGACACTCAGCCGAGGGGAGGCATCGCTGAAATGAGATGAGGCTCAGAAATGGAACTGTGGCCACTGCGATCATTTTCTTCACGTCTTTCCTCAGCCTGTCCTGGTACACAGCGTGGCAGAATGGCAAAGGTAGGTTGAGCAGTTAGGTCACCACGGTTATCGCACACGTATAAGATGTGAATGAATGGCTTTTAGAAGAAGCGACAGTTGTAAGGCCTGGTTGACAAACTAGTAGCAGCATGTCGTAGGACAGCAGGTGTTTCCGTTCACTTCGGACCCCATCCTGTTTATATCCAGCACACTGATATTAACAGGCCGGCAACGTGTTATCCCTTGCATTGTCGTGGTGCAACGTACAGTAAACAAGGAATACCCATTGTAGGCTACTAATTGGCCTTGCTAAACTCGTTCGTGTGTATTGTTTTTAAAATGTTAGTTTGACAGCATGCCAGATCTGTGGTCAACCCTTATCTCCCATCACAGCTCATTTCCATTCAACCTCAATCACTTAGGGATAACTTAGTATGTCCCCGTCAGTTTAAAGCACCAGGCAGCACAGTTTGCAACACTTCTTGATAGTCTCACCGTTCAGTGCCATTTCCCTTCCTACAGAAACATTAAGGTCTTTCATGTGAACCATATTTTTATATGTCCTGTCAGACATCTGGGCTCAGGCTTATTACACAAGTGTGTCTGTGTTTCAGTGGTATGCAAAGGCCGAGTGCTTACTTGCCAGGGTTAACCCAATCCATGTGGGCTGGGTTGTGTGGGCTTTAGTGACTTGTTATCAGCAAAGTGTAAATAATTGCAGACTTTAGATAAATTCCAAGCAAAAGGTTCATGTGGTGATTACTGTGGCGCTTATCAGCTTGATGAAGTATTTTCCTTTCAAAGGTCGTGTGTAATACTAGGCAAAGGTCAAGTTGCGATGACCTCTGTTCAGTCTGCTGCACCTGTTGATGCAATCCAGTAGGTCCGCAGTTGGAACAGGGATATTGAGAGCAGACCCTTCTGTTGAATTTCACATAATTGTCACAAGATACAAACATGATAACATTGACTAGTAGTTAGGACAATCACAGGTGTCACTAATAACATTAACGATGGTTCTGTTGTATTCAAGTGTCCCAGTAAGGCTTGCCAATGAGCCAGCATGCACAATATCAGAACGCTGAAACTGAAGCAAAAATAAAATTCAGCCACCATCAATTTTATTAGTCACACACACACATGCTCTTCCTGCTGTGGCATGTCGAAATGTCTTCAGTGAAGTAGGCCTATGAGCTAAGTAACTCTAAATGCAAATGTGCTGGTCTGTCCAGTGGCAGAGAGAGCTCAACACACTACAACTTAAGAAAACTCAAGCAAATAGTCAAAACACAAGTAAATGAAGAAAGCTGGGGGTGTCCCGAGCCTATCTAGGTATATTCTCATGGATCGTTATCGTCTTGAATAAATCGGTTCAATATCTGATACTGTTCTGTACTCCGATGTGTTTTGAACACCTCAACGTCACAAAAGCTTGACCGTGGACATTCCTGCAGTAAACATCCTCATTTGCTTGCATGCTGCCTATGTGTTGTCACTTAAACAACACATTTTCCTATCTGACCACGCAGCATACAGAACATGCTGCAAATACAATAAGGCATAGACAAGTCATACACAACAACAGAACTAACAACACAATATAGACACTATTGCCAAACTAAAACTAAAGTGAACATTGTTCACAAATTTTCGAACACCATCAACATATTCATCATTTTTAGAGTAGTGTGATGTAGAGTTGGACTTCATGCCAGGTAGGTGTTTACAAAATTGGAGAATGCGCTTCTTAATTTGATTGTGTTTTGCTTATTTGCAGCATTTCTTTCCTACATACTGCCTATGTGTTAAAGATGTTTTCTTCACGATTTGTCTTTTTGCTTCGATTTTCTTCAGCTGCAGTGCATTGAGCAACATAGTATTTAAAACAGCAAGCCTATTTGTTTCATCAGATCAACTCAGATTAGTGTAGGCTTTATCTGCATCATCACAAGCTTTATTCATGTACTAGTACCTTGTTCTGCACTGGCTCCTTACCTTTCTATGTTTGTGTTGTTTCTTGTCTTAACATGAGATGTTTTTAATACAGATTTTCTTTCTTTTTTAACACATGAGCCTCTTTGATGTCCCATATCATTTCTCCTTGTGGTTATAGATGGCCTTTCTTGAAGCTGTTCAGCATGGGTGTTTTGAGTGTTCTCAGACATTGAGTCATTCTGAAAATGTTTGGGTAGTTGTACACAGAAAAAACATGCTCATGACTGTGTTGTATGATTCAATTCTTGTAGTCTGTAAAGACACAGTTGGTTGTTTTCTTTGTGGCGCTATTGGGGCGGAGAGGTAATCTTAGGCAAAGTTTTTCTTATTTTTTTTGCCTAACCCTTTGCTTCCGACAGCCTGTCTTGTTCCTGGTCACTTGACTGCTGTGAATGAGAGCTGTGGCAGTCAGCTGTCCAAACACTCCATGTTGAATGACTCTCCAGAATGTGTACTGCTCTGTCAGAGTCTGCCCCCTTCCCCTAGTGAGAGACTGCTCTCTGGTATCTCTGTGGTTACATCTCAAATAGGCTCATAACAATATAATACTGCATTAGCCACCTAGTTTGCTGTCAACTTTAGGTGAAGAAAGTGGCGCTATACTACCATCACCGCGTTGCCAGGCATAGTTACCTATTTAGCTTTTTTTATTCACTAAGTCACATTGAGATCTTTTTCGAGAGACCTGAGAACAAATTATGTTAAATCAACATCACACCAAGACGAGTCAGTCACACAAAACAGTCGTCACACGCACAGACACTAATTAGTACAGTCACAAATATATTAATAAACTTTGAAACCCTGTAGAGAAAGTTGCAGTTCATTTCAGTAGTAAGGTGTCTTCCCCAGTTCAGAGTTGGTATGAAGAACTTTTAAAACAAACCTGAACTGTGTTCTGGTGCCATGGTTGTTCACTTTAAACTTAAAGTGTCCTGTCTAGTTTTATCGCCATGAAAACACAGGTATGTTGATGCCTCCCAGGTGTCCGTGATGACCATCCAGTCTGTTCATATAACTCACAGTGGCGAGTGTGATAAATGTAGGGCTGCAACTAACCATTATTTTCATTATCAATTAATCTGCCATGATTTCATGATTAATCGTTTAGTCTATAAAATATCAAAAAATTGGGAAAAATGCTCATCACAATTTCACAGAGCCCAAAGTGACATCTTCAGATTCTTCTTTTGTCCAACCAACAGGCCAAAACCCAAAGACTATTCATTTACTGTCATAAATGACAAAGAAAAGCAGCAAATCCTTGAATTTAAGAAGCTGGAACCAGCAAATGTTTGACATTTTTGCTTGAAAAAGGACTGGAACATTGGCTCAATTATCAAAATAGTTTGCTGATTGATTTTCTTTCGATCGACTAATCGATTAATCAACTAATCGTTGAAGCTGTAGATAAATGTCTTGAGTAATGAATTGAATTAATTTTATTATACATTATGTTATTAAAGGAGAAACCAGCTCTGTTCCAGCATAAGAATCCAATTTGAATTATTTTTAGTTCAGTTATAGAAATGATGTGTTGCAGATGTTTTTACATGTGATATACCTGTTTGTATTTTGATATTGCTGTAGCCGTGAGCACTTTATAAATACTTTGTGGTGGTTTCAGATTTAACAGTTGGCTAGCCAAGTACCAAACACACCTGCTTTTTGCAGATGTGACTTCCTCCTTGCCTTCCTTGAACCCATGCGTTCCCCTTCCTCTGTGGCATGGAGGAAGGGGAGGCATGGTTTCTTCCGTCATCACATCATTCCAAACACAATGGGCCAAAAATAGCACAAGTGATTGCAATGAAGGGGGTAAATGAGCAGGCAGATAAGAGGGTGGTAGGCCAGATACATGGTTTATTAGTTAGAACAAGAGAGAATATGGCTTGCACATTGTGTTCTCTCATTTGTAGCGTCTGGTTATGTGTGTGTGTGTACATTTAGTTTGTGTGCACTGTGAGGTGGGGCACTCTGCCAGACAAATCCTAAGTGGCTTGGAAGGAGGAAGAGAGTAGAAAGGCAGGATGAGAAGAGCCTGAGGTGGGCTGTATGATGGAGAGAAAGGATGAGAGTGCTGACAAGGCAGTGAGACAGTGGGATTGGTTCTTTTTTTTCTGTTTTTGTACCCTGCTTAGTCACACCCACACACCCACCTCCCTTTATCCCAAACAGCCCTTACTCTGTCTAAACAGGAACAGGCGTCTTCAGCCGATAGTGAGTTGACAATCATTGTTGTTTCCGTCCTCGTGCTTCAGCTCACTTCCTGTAACCCACACTGCCATTCATTCATTCTTGCATGTTCCTTCTCTATTTGTGGACAGAATTCCCCCGACAGCACACAGTTTCTCCTCAGTGTCAGGGAGGAGAGACAGTGATGGTTGGGCATTAACTGTGCTATTTGTTTTTAGTCTGTAACATAAGCCTGCTGTGTATACATGAACCTGTCTGTGTGGATGTAGTCATGCATACCTACAAGCATCCTGACAGCTGTGCTCAAGGTGATGACCTTGTCATTTACCAGAAACGAGGAGTTTACAAGTTAAGGACGAGATATAGGAGCTGCACACCCTCACCGATATGTGGTGAAATGACGAAATATTCATCACGCAAATCCACATGGCCAAACAGATGTGGGGATTTCCCCCAGCGTCTTACAGATGCTGCTAAACGCATTGCTGTCAATCATTTGAGACAATCACATCAATGCAATTCACTGTCACTTACTGTACCATACATATTTGTTTAAAAATGTACCCACTGAAACCAGACTGTCCACTTCAAGAACCAAACTGTCACTAAATATCAATTGAATTAAAATATACAGGTTTGTGGTCAATTATGGCTTCAAATACTATTTTCATTATTTATTCATGTGTTGCCTTTTTTCTTGATTTATTTATGAATTGTTTTGCTTATAAAATGACAGAATGTAGTGTAAAATGCCCATTATAACTTCCCAGAGCCCAAGGTGACATTTTCAGATTGCTCATGTTTTTTCTAACCAACAGTGCAAAACTCAAAGATATTCAGTTTTCTATTATATTGGCAAGGAATATTATGATTATGATTATGATTATACTGCATTTGAGAAGGTGGAAACAGTAAATGTTTGATATTTTAGCTTAAAAAATACTTAATTTATTAGATGATTTTCAAAGTAGTTGCTGATTATTTTCAGTAAATCAGCTAATTGATAAATCAACAAATCATTTCAGATCTTAAATTAGTTTTTGCAGTGGACTCTGGATCCCACTGGCTATCAATAAACAACTGATTGATGACATCCCTTAAAGTGGACTTTCCAAAAAAAGAGTGATAGCTCTGGCCAATTGTAGCCTTACAGGAGCCAAGTAGAGCCAGAAGAGTGGAAGTAAGCAGAGTGGGGCTCAGGTCAGTGCTGTCAGACAGCATGCTCTGCCACAAAGAGAGATGGCAGGCTGCAGGAGCTCATCATGACTTACAGCACAGTAGAGGAAGAAGTGGGTGGAGGTCAGTAGAAACAATGACCCAATGGTGAGGAATCTGGGTTGGGTAGTTGCCAAGGGGGCAAATATTTGTCTGACAACTTTTTGACCCCAAGTCAAGAAGCGAAAGCGGTTGTGGTATATTGCAAAAATGACAGAATGGGATAAAGAATGCATTTTCTCTTTCTGCAAACTACATGGAGCTGTTCAGGGAGTATCACTTGCCTACTCATGGATCGACTTGCACTTCTCTTCAGGGAAATACCACCAAAAATCAATACTACTACTCGTGTGAGTGTGCAGTATTATTTGTGTGTGTTAGTGTGCTTGTTTTTTGGGGTTTTTTTCTGCGTGAAGTGTTGCATCATTTATACCTAGTGAGACTGTTTAACCAAAAAACGTGAACTTGTATTAACTAGTATCACTTAAAAGTAACACATTGAACTGATCTTTTCTGTCCAGTGGATATGAGTGTCACAGTACAGTATGATTCTTCACATGACTATGGTCAAAAAGAAATATTTTCTGAGTTGTGCTTATGTCTGTTGAACTCCCTAAGTCATGTTAGAGTAATGTTGGAGCATCTGTGAACTTTTAGATCTGCTTCCTAAATGAGAGCAAAACCAAAATGTTATAATCATTCCTGTTTTTAGCCTGTTAACCATGTTTTGCACCATCTGCTCTACTTAAGAGATAACAGCCTGATTAAATGATTTGTGGTGTTCATGTTGCACAGCAGCTGCAGTATAGAACCACGTGGCTAGCAGATGCACCACTTGAGGGTTTACATACTGTACTTGCATAATGCATGTGGACATTTTTTGCATGCATCTTATTCCTATGTCTGGCAGGTGGAATCTGTAGCTGCAATTTCATAAGAAAAGGCTCAATGATGTGGCATATTTTCAGCAACCCAAACAAGTTCAAGGGCTGGTAAATTTGTTAAGGTTGCTAATTTTACAGTATAATGTGAATAAAAGCTGAAGTGCTTTTGAGGTAAATTGGCTTTCTGTCAGTCCATGGAGACAGTCTGCTGAGATCGAAATCAGAATTTTTTTTTTTTTTTTTTTTTTGGATAAATGGGATGTCTGGCAAAGTGCCAGATTCAAAATTTAAATAGGGTGCTTTAAAAGAAGGAAGAACAAAGAGTTTGTATTAATGTGAAGTCAGGATGATTTCGAACACCTAATAACTGACTTTGTATAAATAGATAAAAGTGCCTGTTGCTATATACAAAGTGGTACTCTCACCAGCCTTTCACATGCCTGTACCAAATGCCATACACCACAGGCCTGTGGTATGATAACAGTTTGGGCTGGAAGGTCACATGACATGCCTTACTGACTCTAATGCAGTTTTTTGCTTTGCTTTGACTCTTTTATCCCATTCTTGCCAGGTTTTGTGGTACTGAGGTCTTGACACTTGGCAGGCAAACTATAGTTTAAAGGAAAAGTTCAATATTTTGGGAGATATGCTTATTCACTTTCTTGTTAGTTAGATGAGAAGATTGATACCACTACGGTAAATGGGAAGCTACCACCAGCAGCTGGCTAACTTAGCTTAGCACAAAGACTGGAAATGGGGAAACAGCTAGCCTGGCTCTGTCCAAAGGTAACAAAATCAGCATCTAAAGTGTAAAAACGACATATCGTCATTTTACGGGGAGTTACGTATGTGCACTGGAGACTACAGGATGAATAGAATTTGTTTGTTTTAAAAATCTGATTTGGGAAAACTCAACAATGCTTTGGTTACTCAGGATAGTTCAGATCAGTTCATGATAATCATAATGGTCTGAGGATTATGCTGAATAACTTTTTTTTTTTTGTAAAGGCACATTGTTGTAGAATTCATCAAATGTCAGTTTTCAGTGAGCACCGCAAAGAAAACCTCAGCAGGGTTTTTTTTCCTTTTGTAATTTGAGTTAACTGACCGTTTTAAACACGATTTCCTCAGAACAGCTGGTGAATCATCTGTACTTCTAGTAAAATTTAGCTGCATTTAGTTGTATTCCAAGGAGAATTACTCAACACTTTTTAAGAGGTATTTAACAGTAATTTTCCTGTTTTTGTTGTAAGAACAAACACCTTCTAAACATATAGGTGAGGTATTATTTCTCTTTCCATCTAGAAACTAAATGTGTTGAATACAGTAGACGAGGGGGGTTATAGTCTGTCAATGTAGTTGACAGACTGTAAAGGAACAGTTTTTTAGCCAGCATACACTGCATGTATGGATTTCCTGGTTATCTGTTTAGACATTATTTGTGATTGATTGTTATATTGGGCGGTTGTGTATTTCAAAGTGAAAATGTGCTGGAAAAGTGAAACTTTGCTTTAACAAGGACATCTGCATATTATGTACTGCAACTCTCTCACTCATGCAAACATAAACTGCACAAGTCCCTCATCAGCACTCATGGACCCGCAGTCAGCAGCATGCATCAGCAAGGGAGAGTGAGGTCAAGGACAAGATCACTGCGAGGACATTTGATGAGCTAACGGGTTGACTGATAAAACTCCTAACATTCTGGTGAGTTCAGGGTTGGATTTCTGTAAAGTATTTCTCAGCACTGAGATCATCCTTGTCCTTTCTTAAACTGTGAAGTTTGGAAGTTTGAAGATCTGTGTCTGTGTCAGCTCTCTCTCTCTCTGACATCCAGTCTTCAGATATTTAAATGCTGTTACTGAGGTCAACGTGAGTAAGCACAATGTCACAACATGTACAACAACAATCATGTTGTGACTGTGACTCAATAAGTGCCTTTAAGCATTGTTTACGAAGAAGAGCGTTGAGTTTTCAAATGAGAGATGTAGTGAACTACATGGTTAATGCAAGTCTTCTGATTTTGGATCCCATACACTTATGATACAACCTATAGTCAGTTCATGAACACTTTTACATTTGTTGTTCTTACCACATATGTTCCTCTTTCCTGGGAAAAAAGAAGCGATGGGAACCTTACATTAAGACATCACTAAACACAAGCTTCTTGCAGTGTCTTAAAGAAGTCTGCAGACACATCTGTTCTAAATTGAAACGTGGCTGGAGCCAGTTAACTTTTTTAGTTACTTGGTTGCAAAAAATTTGCAGCAGTATCACTTTTGCTGTCAAGTTGCAGTACATGTGTGGATAACTGTTAAATAGGAATGGGGGAAAATAAGTATTTTTTGTCATAGATGCCCAAGTCGATGTTTATCCATTTGGTTTTTTTTTCCCTGAATGGCAAATTGAAGGAACACTAATCAGCTCATTTAATGGATTGTAGCATCCCAAAAAAACTGAACTTTTGGTAGATGAGAATGAACACATTAACTTCAAATTTGATTAGTGGTAGTAGATTTTATAAGGAATAGCATATCTGCTTTTGGCCGGAAGTGTGTGTGTGCGTGTGTGCGCTTGTCTGGGAGTGAGTGTGAGGGCTTGAGTCTGTTCATTTTAAAGGCTAGTTGTTGTCCTCCCACGTACCTCATTAATAAATCAAATAAACTGAACAAATGAATCAACGATGGCGCATCAAGGCAAAATATCACAGGAGAGGAGGGGCAATGGGTAGCCTATATGGAAACCAAAAGAGGAAAGACCGAAGTTTGTGCCAGGATGGAAGTACAGATGCAAATATAGGATACTAAAAAAACATTCAAATGTGAAAAAGGACATGACCTTAGCAGGAAGGGATGAGGCTGTGTAAAGAGGTTGGATGCAAGCAGAAGGAAGGAGAGGAGAGGTTGTTGAGATCTGAGGCAGAGCATAGCCACTTAGCCCTTCCCCCACTTCTCGTGGTTCTAGAGAGCAGCGAAGAATAATGAGATTGTATAGATGTACTCCAGACCTCAGGTAGGTCTAATTGTTTAATGCATTTTGTTTACCCATTTAGTCATCCAGTGGCTGTATACCAGTAGAGTAGGTTCACCATTCACCCTATTACTTGAATTTTATGTTGAAACCACTTGATTTGTAGGAAGAAAAAAGTTCTCGGTTGTTTTTTTTTTTTTGCCAATAGAGAAACGTTTTTATGTGAAGTCAAGGTCAAACTTTGTTGTTTTGCCGTAATCAAGGTATATCAAGAGTGACATTTAACTGAAATGTCAAGAGACTTGCGTAACACTGCTCAACATACTTGGGTATTGACACTCTGCTCAGGTAATGGGAGAGGCACTTCTCCAAAAGAAAATGTGTCATTACAGTGTCACCACCTAATACGCCTGTGTGCGGGAAATGTATAGCGAAATAGAACCCCTATCTTGTTTCTGTTCCTGTGGTGCTTCATGTGTCTTCTCAGCAGGCCCGTAGTCCTGCAATCAAAGGACTGATGTGCAGATGAAAGTCTGTTTTAGTTTGAAGCTGCCCTTTTCATGAGGTTTGGGCCAAATGACAGCATCTGTCTGTGTGTCTTAGAGATCAACATGAGGAAGAGGAGCCAGAGCAGAGTGGACGGACAATAGCTCAGTCAGAGAGAGAGGGTGATGGAGAGGGGAAGATAAAGGGAGTCTGGGTTTTGTTGTAGTGAAGGGCTCTCTGAAAGGGCACAATAGATCTCCCCACAGAGGAAGATCAGAGACTTGCCAAACCCACAACCCCACGTAAAACACACACACACACACACACACACACACACACACACACACACACACACACACACACACACACACACACACACACCTGAGATGTTCTTTGTGCTCTCCCTGTAACCTCATGAATTTTGGAACAAAATCAAGTCTGCACTGCTAGTACTTGCTTTTTGGACATGTCAATGAATGCCACATTTGCTTTTAAATCGCTATCATCTCCATTTCTAATCACATCCAATATTATAGTTATTATAATGAACTTTATTATATAGCACTTTTGAAAAATAGAAAAGAAACCCTGCACAAAGATTATTCAACACAAAAACAAATAGAGTAAGATCAGCGCAAAGACTGACTCACTGTGCATTTCCAGTTTATTTAATACATCTATTATCTCAGCCCACCAACAGAATTTCACAGCCTCTACTTTCTAACTCCTACACCAACCACTAAACTTCTTTTTCCTGATAAGAGCTCACCACGGACAAGTTTCCTCACACGCAGTAAACAGCCTCTAAACCTCAAAAGTAATTTCCACTAAATGCATGCAGTTTACTAGCATTGCCAATAAATTGCTGCTCCTGAGTGCTAAATCATTGCGAGTCATTGTCGACAATATCATCATATGGTTCTGCCGTAGTTCAGAGATTTGAAAAGCAGAAATCCTGGTCAGGAAATGGCAAAGTAGCGCTCTCCCTTCCCTCTGCAGCTTGTCTTGAAGTACTCTACAGATCCCAGCTAAAGTGCAGAATTAAGAAAACGTTATCCCTTATTATTAGGGATATTTAGGCAGGGGTCCAAGTAACAAGTGATTCGTTTTTGGCATGGATCCGAATCCTGGTATTTTTTAAATCTTATCATTGTGAAATAGGGCATGTTTGAACACATCTTCTGCTTAAGAACTGCTGTACTTACTTGAATGAAAACAATATGGTACGCGTGAAGCATGAAAGTTTATCATTACCAGTGTTTTGATGCAGAACCAAATCTGGATTCAGTTCTCTGTGCTGCCCTTGCAGAAGTGGGCGCTCTTGGCTTTGTCGTCATTCTACTGTATGGTGTTGCTGCTACATTGGCATTTTTTGATGTCATTCAAAGTCTTAAATAGTTTACATTCAGGTTTAGCCTATGAAAGTGGCACTATAGTGATATATAAAGCTGCAATCGATTGCTTAAATGAGGCAGTGAAATATAAACGTCATCTGATACATTATTAGTGTGGAATCTGCCAAGTCTGTATAGATGTTTTTACTTCTTGGCTGAACTCTACTCTATCCTGGAGCTAAAACTGGTCCTTTTGTGTCCATTGTCCTTTGCTTTTTTTGTTTTTCTTCTTATAGAGAAGCTGATAGCATACCAGCGGGAGTTCCATGCCTTGAAAGAGCGCCTTCGTGTGGCAGAGCACAGGACGCTGCAGCGCTCATCTGAGCTCAACAACATTCTCGAGCAGTTCAGACGCGCCATCGCCGAGACTAACAGCAGCAAAGATGCTTTCACAAACTTCTCAGGTAGCTGACGCATACAAAGACTCATTAGCTCCAACTCAGCTGTTGTGTAACAGCTGAGTTGACAAAGTGACTGAAGTTTTCAGTTTTCAGACTGAAGTTTTCAGTCACTTTGTCGTAGTGTTGTCTGTGAATTCTGTAATGTTCTACTTTTCATCTAATGGAGCATCTTCCCTTGCATTGACTCTGCATCACCTGTTGTATAGGTTAAAATCACAAAGTGCTCCTAGATGCAACAAAGGGTTTTTTTTGTTTTTGCCTGCTTTTAGATTTCTAGACATTGTAACACAGCTTCTTATTAGTTCAAAGAATATGCTCAGGGGAAGTATGTTTCTAAGAGCTAGCTAATTTCTAATGAAAATGAAATGAAACAGGTTTTATAAACATTATCTGTCCATTTAGCTTTGTTTGAATTGAAGTGCTGCAGGAATGAGTCGTAAAATTTTTGTACTTCCAGTTCCCTCGTCTCAAAGTCAGTGGGGTTTCAGAATGGGTTTTTGGTTAGATGCCTGAAATAAGGTCTGTGGTTAACACAAGCTTAAGAGATTTTCACGTTTTGTTCTGCGGCATAAAATACGTCAGTAAATACCCCACTTGAGAATTTTGAAGCTTTTACGTGTCTTAAAAAAGGCGGTTGCTTACAAGTGGCTAAATGAGACTACAGAGGTTGTTGGGGAGATTAAACACAGAAACTCATCTACTCACTTGTCCGCCTTTGCTGCCTCGTTGTGTTTATACTCGTGCTCTTGAAAACTGTTCTAACTCAAACTTTCCCAAAGGCTTTTGTAGAAGAGGTAAGCGCGCAAAACCAAATTACAAATTGGAAGTTTAGTGGTGGTGACGTTGAAGTCATGCGACGTGGTGTAGTTTGTTTATAGCCTAACATTAGCTTTTTAGTTCTTGATTCATGATTACATTTATGCTTCAAAAATAAATAAAAGTAGTGTTCATTTGTAAAGATTATCTTGCCGAACATAACATGTAAGTATAATTGTTGCCACAGAGCTTATTTTCTGCAATAATCCAAAATACAATGGAGAAATCCCACCAGCCTTTTTGTAGAGGGAACCAGGGTGATTCCGGGTTGGCCCACAAAAATACGTCTCCTCTGCAGCATTCTATTATGGCTGTTATTATGCTTTTTCAAACATTTTTAGTCAAGTTTATTTATATAGCACATTTCTTACGATATGCTTCAAAATAAAAAGCAAAAATAGGCAAAGATCATACTTGACAAAAACATAGATTTTTTAGATTTAATTTTGTCATATGTCTGACATTCACACAGAAATGGGAAACTCAATTTGATTATATGATTTTGTCTTATTATTGGCTGCAAAACATCAAGAGCTCTGCATAAGGGAAATACAGTATGAATTTGTACACCATGCAGTATGGTATAAGTCACAAGCATAGACAAGGTCCTGCAGCCAGTGAGCATTCATATACTTGGAAATAAGTCAGTGTATAGTTAAATATTTTATTCAATGATTCTGTAGTTACAGAATCACTGTTCTACCAGAGTACTTTAGTGTTAACAGGTGGTGCTTTAAAAGTCAGCATAATTTCACTCCTGTCATCATTTGATAAAACTGAGAAGAGGAGTCCACTGAATTTGTTTGTCTGTGCCTGCTTTCAGATGAGACACAGAAACTACTGAAGGAGCTCACAAATAGGAAACCTCTCCAGGTGCCAAACATCTACCACCACCTGCCTCACCTTCTCAACAATGAGGGCAGCCTGCAACCTGCCGTGCAAGTTGGCCTCGGCCGCACAGGAGGTGAGAAACATATGCGCACACTGCAAATAACTTCCCTGATTAATGAGGCTTTTTCTCCAGAATATGCATGCTCGTCCTACAAAAACACAGTAAAACCTCCAGAGATCCTCATTACACCAGGGAGAGAATCAAGTTTCAACAAGTTTTCAGTTGGTGCCTAGTTCACAACAAGTATCCCCTGTGGACTGAGCTTTGCAACTGTAGTGTATGTTGCTGTGTATGTACAGTATAATTCCATCCATCCATTATCTATACCACTTATCCTCAGAGGGTCGCTGGGGGGCTGGAGCCTATCCCAGCTGACATTGGGCGAGAGGTGGGGTACACGCTTGACTGGTCGCCAGTCAATCAGTATAATTCCCTATTTACTTTACAAGTTATGTATCCTACCTCTTCACTTGATGGAACAGGGATTTTCTTCTCTATCCTACTTTGTTTTTCTGATGTGTACTTGCTCTTGTGTGTGTTTAAATGCTTTTTCTGTTGTTCTTTCTTCTCCCTTTTATTGAAATGAAGAGGTATGCTGTTACATTTAGAAAGTGCTATGCAAAGAAGGTTTACATTAGGACACTAGGCACTACAAAATCAAATTTTTACAAAGCTCACAAAAGTGCAAAATGCCCTGTCATAGGTGCTGTCTGTCATTAGCCTCCCCTTTCATGTGGATTCCTCTCCTGTTTCACTTTTTTCTATTAACTCCTATTTTCAGCAACCCCATTTCTATTTTTGAATTTCCTTCCTTTCAACCCACAAGCAGCAGCAATACAGCGTGTGACCTCTGCTGTATCAAGTTCTTTCAAAGAGGATTACTTATTGCGAGTGTGATAGGTGGAGTGAATTTGGGGCGCGAGTTTAGTTTAAGGGCTGGACAGCTCAAATGGTGTTTCCACATTCCTAATGACAATGACTGAGGGAAAGAACAGAGGAAAGGTAGGAGAGACAAATCGGGAACAAATAGGAGTTTCTTGTCCCTGGCCCCCGTATCCTGTTTGATCAATGAGTTCAAGGTATTCCCACAGGAAAGAAGAAAAATACAAGGCTTATCATTGCTATCTCTGAGTCATTGCCAATCTGTCTGGTTTTATGACAGGTGGGCAGGTATCTGTTACCTGCTCTTTTCTTTGGCCTTTTCTTAGAAATCCTAGAGAGAACATCTAGCCACTGATAATGCAGAGTTTGTCTCTGTCTACTGCCTTGTTCTCACCAGCTTCCCAGCCTAAAACACTATCAGTTGTCTTCATTGGAATGTCTAACCAAGCTGGAAGTACTGGTACTGGGAAGTGATCTCTGTGGTGCTGGGTCACAGAAGTTTTGCCCCTCCACCACCCGTGCATGCCCCAATAATGCCTTTAACCTCCCCTTTTTTCTATCCTATCGCTCCTTGTTGTTCTTAGTCTACCTCTGTGTCTTTCATTTTTTACTTCACCCTTTGTTTCTCTGCTGGTCTAAGCATATCTCACATTGGGATATTAATAGCTGTGCAAATTAGGACATCATCCCACTTTAAGTTGAACAAGGATTATGGGAAGAAACTGTTCAGAGAACCTCCGAGACTGAAATGGTTGGAGTAGGGCCTCACTGAAGCCTCTTTCAGACAGAAACCAACAAAAGAGCATTATTGTTAATACAGCTCTGCTTGTTCCAAACACACAAATGGCACGCTTGCCAACTTTTGCCCTTTTACACACAGTCAGTACTTATTTTATTGCCAAGCAACGACCAGCTATTAAACATGTCACAAGCTACAGCTGAAGATCTTTTTTTTTTTTCCTTCCCTTTTTCTCCCCAATTTTGAATTCTTTGTATTGCCGCCTTTGTCTCTGCTGACTCTCCTGTTGGCCTGAGGACAGTGTAGACAGTCATGTGTCTGCTCAACTAAATACAGTGCCAGCTGCTTTTCTTCTCCTTATTTCAAAGAACCCCACTGCCAGGGCCTAACACGTGTGAAGGGTCACGCGGTCTCCCCCAGATCCCCCCGCTCTCAGTGCAGGCGGCCCGACTAACCAGTAGCAGTAGCAGTCGCCAGTGCAGTGACAAGAATATGATCCCTCACTGGCTTCCCACTCACTGCTGCTGATTGCGCTGCCAATTTAAAAAAACATGGACATGGTTCTATTTTCCAGCTGTAACGCATGTAAAACCAACTGAGCTTTGCTCTGCGTGCTGCGTTTCACCTGCAAATGTCTGCACGTAGGGGAATGATCAGACCTGATGCCCACATGTTGCTGACATTGGAATATAATTATCAGGTGTGTTGTTTACCCATGCCTAAGATGTGGACGTTTTCAGATGCTTGTCAGTATGTCACATACTGTACATGTGGGGCCTCGGCCTATTTTTACCCTACACCTACAGGCCATGAAGCTTGCACTGTTGCTCATGTTTTTTTTTTATGGAATATTGTATATTTCTTAATTTAATTGGTAAAACAGTATTGTGCAGTATTAAATTGCACATGAACAGAACCAATACAACGAGGACTATAAATATTATTTCTGCAAGGGCCCCCATATAATGGGGAGTAGGATTTATGATGGCTCTGACTGATTATTGATGATAAGGCTTTTTTTTCTTTTTTTTTTAACCAGACCCCTTATGTTATAGATTGAATTTATTAAACTAACCACTTAAGTAACAAGATACTATAAATTTAGAGTGTGAGAGATGTGGAGGATTTTTAATAGGTGGTCTACTCAGGTTGTGGATTGTAGGCTTTCCACTGGCAAGCTTGGTTTAAAAGGGGTATCATTCACTAGCGCACATACTCGTACACAATTACAGTGCCCCTCATGCTTTATAAGACCTTGAAAGTTTTACGTTTTCTTTCATTATATTTATATTTTATTTGATTATAGTTTCCATTATACTTAATCTATATCTTCTGTATTTAATTCATGATTTTCTAAACTCCAAAAATGAATATGATCAATAACATATGTTCTCTCTAAATATAACAAATATATACATTTTTATGGTCCTTTTTATTAGCATGTACTCGCACATAGTTACTTGTGTCTAGTCGTTATTAGTTACATTTGAAGAATCCCATAATTAACTTAAACCTTAAACATACTGATGAGTCTTCAAGTCAAAGTGTTATTTGCACACATGCTTGTGTGATTATTCCCAGTACAAGCAATGATCCAGTGATGTCAGTTCCTTCCTTTACCTAAACCCTTAATAATGTGTAGCTAGGTTCACAAGTCAGAAAAATGACTAGTGAACGACTAGTATGTACTAGTATGTTCGACATACAAACATACAAACACAGCCGAACACCAAGTCCTTTTATGTGTATGGCATGCCAAATCTGTTCTTTTCACTGATGTGACAGGGAAACTGACAGAAATGTAGATTGTTTTGCTTTTCCTGAAGGAGATGAAAGGATGGCAGAGTGAAGCGGGCAGGCTGATCAAGGGACACTGGGAGGGGCAGTCTTGGAGTCTGTCCTGCTCACGATGCACTTGCATGCATTATCAGTCATTCACTGTCTGCCACCCTGCCTTATTCTGTCACTCTGTCTCTTTTCCTTCCTCCCACATTCTCCTTTCATCCTCGACCTACTTTCTTGGCGGCGGTGGCGGCGGTGGCAGTGGTGGCGGTGGTGGGTGTCGTTATACGACACGGAGCTCAGTGTTAGAAACACAAAGCAAAACTGGGACAGATTCTCCACGCTGCACAGATCACTCTGGAGGATTGCACCCTTTCTCAAGTCCACTGTGCTGTTCACTCATTCTGCACCTCAAGTTTGTTTTGTGCCTTTGTCGTAGCCCCTTGTTACCCCACATCAACTCAGTTAGCATGCTTCCCCTTTTAAACTGAATGCACGCACGCACGCACGCACGCAAACACACGCATTAGCCTTGGTCCATGTACTTCACAACCATTACTGGCCCTCTAGGGCAAGTTGTTTGTAATTTCCATTAAGACAACACTTTACCTCATTTTCCTTTTCTCTGGGAAAGCATTGTACGTTTAGATACTGTAGTACTGTACTGTAGATTGTGACCTTGAGAGCACACCATGTATAGAGAAAGACATGAAAAACACAAGCACACAAGCTAATTAGTTACTTACTTATTTCCGCTGGCGTGAGGAAAACACTGATTCCGTGTCAGATAACCGGCCTGATAACTTGTTCATCCTCACATTTGCTGTCACACCAGTGTGGGCTTGCTGTATGCTCTCCGCTCTCTCATTCACTCACTCTCTCTTTTCCTAGTAAAAGTGTTCCTTGTATCCTAGTAAGTAAAATTAACTGGTTTTATGTCCGCAACAGTCTGTTTTTTTCAGTCTGGTGTACTGTTCAGGGAATCTCTCCATATTAAAGAAGAGGCCGTCTGTTTAGCCACAACCACTCCAAGCCTCACACAATAGGAGCAATAAGGAGATGACAATAGCCACTCTCTTTTCCTCTCTTCCCATGTCTTACTGTTGTCTCACTTAGTCAGCCTATCCTCAGCTGAATGTAATAGCTGCTCCTACTTATGACCTTTCTTAGCTCAGAGATGATTATTAGCTTCATATTTGCGATCAGTGTGTTTAGCTGACATGATTAATAGCTTAGTTGACTGAATTAATTGATGACAATTAAGATTGATTGATTAATCGTTTGGTCGTGTATCAAGAAAAAAAACATCGGCTGTTTCCAGCTTCTCAAAATGTAGGATTTGCTGTTCTCTGTTTTTATATTGGTGTTATACCTTTGGGATTTTGGACCATTAGTCAGACAAAATAAGCAGCTTCAAAATATCTGTTTGGGGTCTGGTAACTTTTTGTATATTTTTATAGATACATTTTTAATAAATGAATTGAAAAAAATTACAGATAAATCAGTAATAAGATTTTAGACCCTCTCTGAAACTCTCTGTTATGCCCTCTGGTTTTTTTTCTCACTACTTTTGGCCTTGGCCTTGGCCTGCCTGGCTTTGTTGTTTTAGCTGGTAATAGAAGCTCATAAATTAATTTAGCTATGGTTCGCAGATCTCTGGATAAAGAATGATGTTGCGTAAATGCCAGCTATCATAAATATTTGTTACCTCGGTCTAAAGTCAGCTTGTCGTGTGGATTCAGTGACTCTCTAATTAAGTTGTAAATTGAAATATTTTATGTTTTGGAATAAATTACTTTACCCACATTGTGTAAGACTGTTGTTTTTAAAGGTGTGTTTCAACATGTAGAATGGTAGTGCAGATGCATTACAAACTACCTCCATCAGTCATCCTTCCCACTGCCATCTGTCAGTCTGGGCGTGAATATCTGTTCTTGGGAATTTAAACCGATGTAATCTGGCATTGTCAGAACAGCAAATATTTGGTTTCGGATTGACTAGATTAAATGGCCAAATAGGCCTGCAGCCTTAGAGAATTCCTGTTCTTACCTAACACTTTTTTCTCTCAGTTACCATGGTGATGGGGATCCCCACAGTGAAGCGGAAGGTGAAGTCTTATCTGTCAGAGACGCTGCGTTCACTAATAGACAAGCTGTCACCGGAGGAGAAACTTGACTGTGTCATTATTGTCTTCGTTGGGGAGGTGAGATCTCATGTTCATACAGTATGAATCACAGCATGATGCTCATACACAATAAATTCCAAAGTTATGCAAAAAGGTCTGTGTGTCTAATGTGTTTTGCTTGCTTGATCTCTGCAGACTGATGTGGACTACGTTCACAGTGTGGTTGCTGGCCTGGAGAAAGAGTGAGTACACTTCTCTACCTTCTGATACTCGCACAAGGAGTCAAAGACACTGTTACCCAGAGAAAAGTGTTACACGGTCGACATTGCAAATAATTACTTTCTTTCTTCAGGTTTTCTATAGAGCTGAGTTCAGGTTTGCTGGAGGTGATCTCCCCACCAGCCACCTATTACCCCGAGCTCACCAACCTCAAAGAGACTTTTGGAGACTCCAGAGAGAGAGTCAGGTAAGCAATTCACATAGGCAATGACATCTGTGTTATCTGTGTGTTCAGTGCTCTGACATTTAATTAGGAAAGATGTGATAGAAAAATTATGTAAATCACAGAGAAACCAGCCCTGAGAGAAATTAAATGCAGGGGAGCTGTGATGAGGATTGCAGAAAAAGTAGAAGGATGAGTCAGGGGGAAGGTGGGAGGGAGCGAGCAAGTGAGAGCTTTTAGGTAGGCTGCCTAGGTACTTGGCATTCCACAGGCATTTCTCAAAGTCAGATCAAGGTCATCAGCCGCAGCACCCTCTATCTCTTTCTCTCTGTAGTGCTCCCTCTTGTTATCCTCTGTACTTATCTTCTCTTTATAGTCAGCTAACAACTGGCTTCATTAGAAATCTGTTTATGGTGCAGTTCGTGCCAACTACTTACTATATGTACTCGGATAATAGCCTTTAGGCCCAGTTTGTACGTGGGTGTTTGTGAGCACAGATACTTCTGATTGGCAGTCTGAACGGTTAGTATCTTGTTCAACATGGGCCACTGCATAAAAGTGTTATATTTTAGACACTTGTTTTTTGTGTGTGTGTGTGTGTGTGTGTGTGTGTGTGTGCATGCATCCAAGTGATGTAATACGTTCCCTCACTGCAGAAGCTGCAGTGCATCCATGCCCTCACAATTGTGTGTGTATGTGTGTGTTCACCTGAGTGGTAAAAGTTTGTGTGTGTTGGTGCGTGTGCCACCTCCCACACCTGCCCCGTGGAACACCTGCAGCCCTCGGCGAACCGCCATGAGTCAGACTGCAACAAGGGCAGATCATTCAGATCAAACAATTAGTGTGACAGCACTGCCTGGGAGATTTGCACAATTTAGCTTTTTGCATGTGAAGAAGTGTGTCTGACATGCCATCCACAGGTAAAATATCCCTGAGGACACCTTAAAATACAATAAGATGGATTCACTTTTCGTGTGTGTGTGTAGTTTTATTGTGTGTTTTATTATGATTTCTGCTTTGTTTAGATGGCGAACCAAACAGAATCTGGACTATTCCTTCCTCATGATGTATGCTGTGAACAAAGGAGTTTATTATGTCCAGGTATGTCTTTGAAAGAAAAAACAAATAAATAAATAAATGTTCCCATAGCAACCTGTTGGAGTGCATTTGAAGAAGGGCTCTTTAGAGAGTTACTCACATGTATCGGGGGAAAGCCTGTTACTAGGCTAACACTGGTTTGCTTTTGGTTTGGAGTGTGTCATGCCAACTTATAACATGGCGAGTACTTGAAGCAAATGTGTGTTGTTGCAGTCGTTCATCAGAGCCAGTGTTGTTGTTTTTTTCATAGCGCAGCCAGTTTCACTTATTCTTAGCCTAATCCTCTTTGACTTCTACAGCTCTTATCTGTCTTCTTGGCTAAACTAGGCATCCAATTTGGGGACGTTTATATAATTGTTTACTCTCAGCAGATTTGAAGTGCTAAAACCAGCCATTCTGGTTTAGTTTCACTGTGTTGTTAATCTCCCATCCTTCTGTCTTGTGCATGTGGTGTGTCATTTCCATTCTCTGCTCTCACCTGGAGGGAAGAGGTATTGCCTGTCCGACATCTACTGCTACTCTAGTTTAGTGTAGCAACTCAGACGTGTCTCGTAGCTCAGTTCAGAGTGTTGTACTTGTATGAACATAGAGGAGTCTCCCTCCTACTTCTCACCCTCTCCATGAACAATAAACCCCATCTCTTAGCGTGGTTTCTTCTGTTTTTCATTTAGTTCTTTTTGTGCCTCTCTTCTTTCAGCTGGAGGATGACATTGTGGCCAAGCCCAACTACTTTGCCACTATGAAAAACTTTGCCCTGCAGCTCTCGTCAGAGGACTGGATGATCCTGGAGTTCTCTCAGCTGGGCTTCATTGGTACGATCCATTAAGCATGTGATCAATACTTGGCATCCACCAGGGGTCTGTCAAATGAAGCAAGATCTGCATAGTCAGCTGATAGCCAAACAATGGCATTCCTGGCTTAATGGTCTCTCTAAAGTGGTTATTAAGTCATTCTCTCAACTCAGTATTTTCAAATGCAATTGGCAAGACATTCACATACTGTAAGACTTGTAGGGTTTATGATAAACAGGCAAATGCACAGTGGACAGATCTGGAGCAGCCAGTGGAAATTATATTGATCACTGTAGAAATTGGGTCATTGTAAAGTAATATCATTTGGCAAGGAAAAGCAATATGTACAACAATATGTAAATGAGGAATGGGTATATTTTTAGTTCAAGTGAAACTGTCACAATTTTTCTTGTTTTGCTTTTGTTCGGATTAATGATTTAATCATCTCATTGCAAATAATTGGTGGTTAATGATGCTGAATGCTTCTGTGCAGGATCAATGAACATCTATAGCCCCTCCCCCCATTCTCTCTTTCCCTACAGGGAAAATGTTCCAGGCTCCAGACCTAAACCTCATTGTTGAGTTCATCTTCATGTTCTACAAGGAGAAGCCCATCGACTGGCTGCTGGACCACATTCTCTGGGTCAAAGTCTGTAATCCTGAGAAAGATGCGGTATGCACTGTGATTACTGTATAGATATGAGTGTTATTGTAAGGGGAATGGGTCTCATCATTCTTCCCTTTTCCCTTTTTTAAAGAAACACTGTGAGCGGCAGAAGTCCAGCCTACGTGTGCGGTTCAGACCCTCCCTGTTTCAACATGTGGGACTCCATTCTTCTCTCGCTGGCAAGATTCAAAAACTCACAGTGAGTCTCACAGTCATTTATTTAATATAACAGTAGAGGCTACTTCCTGTGTAGAAATGTTGGCTTCCCCACTGTGTCTGTATCTGTAGGACAAGGACTTCCTGAAGCCACTGCTCCACAAGATGCATGTCAACCCCCCAGCTGAGGTTTCCACTTCAGTGAAGGTATCATGCCAGGGTTCCCATAAAATATATTATCTCAGGATCTTTACTGTGCAGTTATCTATACTATAACTATAAAAACAATAATTACTTTAATGCAACATCACCTAACTTCAAAATCAGTGATCAAAGTGCTACAAAATGTGTATTGTGTCACACAGGTGTATCAGGGTCACACACTAGAGAAGACGTACCTAGGAGAGGACTTCTTCTGGGCCATCACTCCCACTGCAGGAGACTACATCCTCTTCAAATTTGACAGACCTGTTAGCATAGAGAGGTATGTATGAAAGTCTTTGACTGTTTGTGATGTGTTTGTGTGCAGAGCTTCTTATTGTTTGCATTCAAATAATATGGTGAGCATGCAAATCACAGCCCAAAATATACATTGCCTACAGGCATATGCAAAAATCTTTCTATTCACTTATTTCAGCCTGCTGCCCTTCAGGTTGAGCGTGTGTGTGTGTGTGTGTGTGTGTGTGTGTGTGTGTGTCTCCGGGGATCAGGGTGAGCTAATGAGAGTGCTCTAAAAAAAGCATTCTCAGGCCAGCCTCCTACACTCAGCGGAGCCGAGGTAGAGAGGGAGCAAGACCGTGAATATAAAGAGAGCTGATAGCGAGACAGGTGGCTTGAATCGGAGCAGACCTGAAAAGGATGCTAATATTTGGTCATGTGGAGACTCATTTTATCGTGATGAATGCATCCACTGCTCTTGTAAAGATAATGTTAGGACAGCGAGAGTGTACGAGACTGTCAGTCACTCAGCAAGTAAGTGGCAGTGAGTGGGGAAAAGGGCCATCTAGCGTTCCACTGTCTGACTCTGAAGTGTTTTGTCTGCTTTTCAATGACACCAATTACTCTGGCTCGGGCTCCTTTGCCGTGCAGATTGGACAACATCTCATCAGCAGTTGGTCGAGCGATACAGCATTCTTTACAATCTGTCACTGCCTCCGTCTCTGGCTGGCATTCTTCCTCTGTCTCCTACTTTCTGGCTGCTAATACAAGTAAATACAGTGCACCCACTAACTTAAGTGAAAGCCTTGTTTCAGATAAATTAACGGGAAGCATGATCATTTATTTCTTCCTTGAATCGTGCCAACCGTGAACGGCAAATGCCACACGTGAAGCTCATATTCTACACTGTACCCATGCTTTATGAATTCACACCATCCTCCAGTTCCTCTGAAATCTGTTAGTTTTTCTGGCTAGAAAGACAGAAATCATAGAATATTTAATATTCAAAATCTGTAGCTCTGAGCTGAATGAGATCTAAGAAGCATAAGCTTTGAAATTTTGATCAACTCTATCTCACTGACCGTTAAGACCCAATGACATGGGGTGTACTTACATCGACATAACTTACCTAACTAACCTAATATCCACAAGTAACTTGGTGGACTGTGTGTATCTGTGTGTCAGCCACCCTGGGGTAAAAGTGTATGAATGCTTATCCATGTGTGTAAATATTAAAATGAATGCTTGATTCAATTGGCAGGTTCCTGTTTCGCAGTGGTAATCAGGAACACCCAGGGGACAAGATCGAGAACACCACAGTGGAAATACTGCCTGTCTCGGTAGAGAAACACACATGCATGCACACACACGCGCACACACACACACACGCAGTCTGTTACCCTTCTTTGGCGTGATGTGCGAACGGTTTTGATTAGATTTACGTTGAGTGGTTGCTCTTAGAGACACAACATATTGATTATTGACAGGAATGTGAGCGTGAGAGAATCATTTGCACTGCCAGTGGCGATATATTCTGATACAATGTCTGACAATTCACACTTCCAGTGTAGGCACAGATGCTAACATCTGTTCAAGTGCTGCTCAAATGAGAAATCGTTAACATTTTCGTCTTTGACTGTGTTCCTATGTTAGGAACCTGGACTACAGACCAAAGAGAAGTACAAGCGAACTGAAGACCGCTTTTACAGGATCGGTAAGTGGATTTGACAGTCTCCTAGTGCTATATGTGTGAGAGTGCATACAAACACACTGAAACATCGTGATCAGATTACACACTCACACCCTACAGTGATAGACTGTAAAAAAAGTGTGAAATGTTCTCAGTCACAGCCTTTATCACTCCCAATTTTCATCTAAAGTTTTCTGCTCTTCCTGCAGCCATGTTTTCCTCTTTATTCTTTTGCTTTGCCGACTTTTTTCATCTAATTAACTTTTTGTTTCTTAGCTTTTTTGTTATATGTAAAAAAAGCAAAAAGGAAAAAACCTGATGAGGACCATGTGCTGAAACGTGATGGTTGAATAAAGTCTATATTATTCCAGTGAGTCCGTTAATGTTGCCAAGTTATGTTTCAGATTTGTTTGTTTTTCTCACTTGAGCACTGGTGAATTATTGGCAGAGCACTCTCCCTACAAATATGATTTATAGTGCATCATATTTGCTTCTTTTTTGTGTGTGTGTGTGTGTGTGTGTGTGTGTGTGTGTGTGTGTGTGTGTGTGTGTGTGCGTGCTTAAACACACAGGTCAGTTTGAGAAGGGTGTGGCAGAAGGAGCTGTAGATCCCTCCTTCAATCCTGTCTTGGCACTTCGGCTTTCAGTTCTCAAAGACTCGGCTGTGTGGGCGATCCTCAGTGAAGTAAGCCAATCACACACCACACCTGTTAATCTTCTGTCCAATCACATGATAAATGCCACGTGCTCCAGATGCCTACTGCCTCTTTCAGTAACACATGTGATGCCCTGCTCTCCTCCTGCAGATACATATAAAGAGGATAGCTGGCTGAATCTTCTGGAGCAGGCACATGAATCATGGTCCCAGGGGGACCAAAATCTCCTAGACTGCTTATGCAGGGCCTCTGGCACCTAGCAAACAGCAGTGAAGTCATTAGAGCCCACTAGAGTTGCTCGTCAGAGCTTGTCTGAGGAACGCCACCTCTCTGTCCCCGCTCTTCCTACTGTATTTTATTTAGCTTCCCATCGATCAATTTCTCACTTTCTTTCTGCATCTCTCTGTCACTCTTGTGCTCTTAATTCATTTGTGAGAATGTGAATACTACTGTCTGAAGAACAACAGTGGAGTGTGTGAAGACATCTGTTCCCAGCTCTGGCTATCAAAGTATGTTGTGAAGAAGCTTTGAACACAATCAGAAAACGCTTGGACGAATGAGGACAAGTCACATCTGGGGAGAACCAGTGCCCTGGCCACTGGTGTAGATGCTGCCAAATCCTTCTGTTACTCAATGCTGCCACCTTTGGGCAGGCTGGGGCATTGCACTGTCACTAGCGCCTCAGCAAAGCCTGTGATGATCAAGAATGTTGTCATCGCTAATGACCAGTTGCTCTCTGAGATGACGGAGCGCTAGATCAACACCAGCCCAAACAAAAATGTTTCCCTCACTCATAGAGTATTGTCAGTCACACTCAAATACTCCACTAGTCCTGAAACACAAACTCAGGATGATCTTACTGTTCCAAAATCCTGCCTGTAGCCAGCCTTTAATGATGTTGACCGTAGGCCAGATTCTGTGGATAATAACCCCAATCCATCAAGAAAATAAGTACCATGACACCATATCTATCTCACCTCCTGTCTGACAGGCTGTGTATGACCTCAGTGTCCATTTATAGTAAACCAATCAGATATTGCCTTGGCGTCATTTTCCCGAAGGAGTATATTGTTATATTGATATATTATTACAGCTATGACGATCTATGAAGGTGACTTAATTTATTTGAAATAAATCTTTAATTTGTACAAGAGGTAAAATATATTTTTATTCTATTAAGAGATGTTTATGCTAGTTCAGAGTCTGTTTTATTTGTGTACTGTTGTGTTTTGTTACTCTAAATTGCTGTTGTACACTTTATTTTCATTTTTACAGCTATACATGCGAAGCTGCTTTGTCTGCTGGTGCAAGTAGCTCGGTTCAGTCTGTACCAGTTTCTTTTCACTTGAAGCGAAGCGTTACGACTAAAACAATTCATTTTCACTTCTTAAAAACTGAATGGTGGGAGAGGTGTGACTAGATTCTGTTGAAGTAGCTGTGGGGGGTCAAAATTGGAAAATTGTGCCTTATATCCAGGTCCCTTGAAATTGTCTCAGTAACATTATTCCAATCTGTTCCCTCACACTTTTGCTTACACTTTGATTGCTGGACATATTAATATTTTTAAAATAACACACACAGTCCAATTAGTGATTGTATGTAATGAACAATATCTCTGTGTTATGCCGAGTGAAAAAAGGGGGGGGTTTGTACAAGATTACCATCTGAAACAGCCTGATTTGCACTGCTTTGTCACTATTTTTTGTTACCATCAACACCCTTCACCATCGTACTTAAATGTTCAACTCTTTCATAGTAGATGCTCATTTCACTGACTCCTCCAAATCCGTAACAATTTACTTTGTCCAATCAAGTGTTTTTTTTCCCAGTTGGACAGAATATTATGACTACTGATCATTGCATAGTGCACCTTTTGTTGTATGATTTGGCTGAGGTTGTGTAGTAGTTTCACTGATTTGTAAATATAAAAAAAAAAAGCAATGAACATTATTTCTCTTTCTTTCCCTCGCTCCCTCTCTCTTCTGCCTCACTTAATAGTTTATTGAAATTCACTTGCCATGTTTTGTATTTGTGTATGTGGCCAATGTTTTTTGAGTTTTTTAAGTGAAACTTCACTCATTTTACATCGTAGTGGTTTATTCTAGGTAGTGAAGTGCCTTTTGGTGGATTTTATATGAAAACGGGACAATTTTTGCTAATTATGCTTGTTCATTATTTGTAATTTGTTTTACTTTTTTTGTTTGTTGTTGTTTTGGTCAGAGCAGGCTCCTCCAACCCTTGATCAAACCATCCAGAGCTGTAGGCTACTCAAGAAAACTGGAGTAGCTTGATCGCTGCCTTTTCATCGGATTCTTTTTTTTTTTTTAATTGGGAGAAGATGAGAGCAAGCCACTTAAACAGTGGAACATGTTTTGAAAGACACTACTGCTACCTGGATTAGCTTATCCCCCTTGTCCTGCGTCTACATACACAAACAGAAACTGAATGCATGAAAACAGCATGAGCGGTCGCGTGATCCTTGATCCCCTTACTGTATCCTGTTTGTGGAAAGTAGACAGGAGACACAAAAAGAAAGGATCTCTTCCCTTGTGCGACAACCTTACACCCATCAGTTCACGTGCCTTCATCATGTACATGTGTATGTCTGCCTTTGATGTTTTTGACATCATTTTCCATGGACATCTTTGAAATAAATTATAAAAGTTGTTAAAAGTCATGACCATTTTTTTGTGTTGTGATTTTGTTCTACTTGCATCGCTCATGTCATCTGCATCACCAGGTTTGATTTCAGAACAGCTGTGAAGTAACCGAGTGAAAGAAAAGTCAATTCGTTGCAAACACGCCGTTATCTCGAGATCACGAGTTAATAGGCTCGTTCGAGATGAGCCAGGCCTGCGCAGAATCGATCGCCGGCGATCGCCGCACAATGCATGCCGGTTAGATTTGTGTCCGACTTGATCCCGACCATGATCGCGACTCGTTCTGACGTCATGTACACGTGGTCTACGATAACCTCAAGAGATCGAGGCGGCCGCAGTTTTTAGAGCCAGGCACCGCAGCTGCTCTCCACCGACTGCAAGACCCAGGGCATGATGGGAAACGCCTGGCTGTCGCCTGATCAAAGAGCTGATTGGCTCTTAATTTTGCCGACAAACACCACGTTTTGTAGAATATCCTAATTTTCTATGTAATTGTAATATTTAACGCTAGATTCTAGGCTATTGTTGTGCAATTGAGGTTTAATCTGTTAACAAACATATCTTATGTGGTTGAAAACAATAATAATAAAGTTTATTTCAGCCATAACTATCCGAACGTGATCTGCAAACTACAGGTAGCCTACAGTGATCTAACAGGATGTAAATATTTCTGTGACTTCCTTCCTTTCTTTGAAGGCTGCTGGAAACTCTGACTTGACTGCAGCTTTTCGTCACCGCCCCTGTTGCTTCCGCCGTCCACTTTCCAAGCGATTACCTTTTAAAGTTCGAAACCAAACTAACATTAAAAACTACAAGCCTTCCCAGCATGCACGTCTTTGCGTCCGGTACTTCCGTTTTCCCATCATGCCGTTTTAGAAACATGGTGGCTTTTACAACATTGATGTCATTGCTGTTAAATAGTCGATTCTTTATCAATAAGGGAATATTGGTGTAAAAGGGGATTCTGCACAATGCCGAAATATTACGAGGATAAAGAGGAAGATAACAGAGCCTGCGCCGGTATCAGAGAGGACTTCAAAGCGTGTCTCCTTCAGCACGACTGCGTGGTAAAGGTAAGTGAACGTCCTCTGGTCACAGCTAACATCTTAAGAGCTACACACTCTTATTAGATCTGCACGTTGTCCAAAACTGTTGGAGATGCGAAGGAACAGGTGAGGGGTCTTACTATTAACTTGACAGAATTGGACAATAGATTCATTTACCCGGTCTCGTAGAACAATGTGCTACGAGATGATCGTGATCGTGTTTGGGCTGATGCCAAACACTCGGATGCCAAACACTCGGAGGTCCTGAAGCAGAAAAAAATCAAGATCGCAGAGGACTTAACACAACACGTCAGGGATGCAAGAGCCAAGCTGTGGCCACTTGTGGAACAAGCGAGAAAAGAAGGGAAGCTGGCCGGCTACAGTGGTCCATTCGCTCTCATCGCTGGAAGAAGGTTCACCGCACAAGACGTCACCCCGTCACCAAATGGTTCAGCAGCGGCCTTACCCCATGTCAAGGTTTCCACCTGATATATTCTGTCCACAAGTTTCTGGATGATGTGATATGTAGCTACTCTTTAAATGAAAGATACGTTTTTCTTATAGGAGATCCCCTTAAAGGAGGGTTGAATATGATCTTTTGCTGAAGTTATCGTTAGTCTATTATAATAATAATAATAATATTATCCCTAACGACTCAGTGGGAACTTTGCACCTTTTTATACAGTCTGGACACTATGCCTTGGACTGTTTCTAAAGGGTCAGGTGTTTTCTTTGTCTCGTTTTTTATATGTTTGTTATTTATTTTTATTATTGGAGAGGAGGGGTGTTACCATTCTATACAATATTTGCCTCCTTGTCTGCACTCCTCTTCTTGCAAATGATTGAATTTGCTATTTTCTGACCTCTTTTCTTTTCCATTGGACGAAGATTCAGGAATATTTTTCTATATTGGACTAAGTCCATTATTGTTTTTTGTTAGGGGGCAATACTCTTTTTACTTTGCCTCTATCTCCCCGCAGTCAGAAATTTCTCCCCACTAATCTCTTCGATAATATTATAGAAACAGTGTTTTTCTTTCGGTTTTGGAACACCGTGTTTGAGTCGGCAGCA